>CM055274.1:63803133-64104983 GCA_029237695.1 Conchocele bisecta
TGTTAATTGCGACATATTTTCTGTATTTTTCAATTGAAAGAAATGTCAGTATTATACTTATTCATTTCTGTGTAATAAGTACAGAAAAATTTGTCACAATTAACAGCTAAAGCGCGAATGAGATCCGATTCGGTACTCTGCAGGAAAAACCTATGGAGCACCGTAACTCTGGGTACGGACGATAATTGAGTATTCTGCAGTTACTTGCCGCAACTACTCCCAACGTGGAGTCGTGACTGATGAAGAAATGTTCCACAAATATGGAATTCTGGGTGGACATATTTCTGCCCAGTGACAATTGTTGCCCAACGAAGGACCGCGACTGATAAATACTCCCAAAATTGTACCCAAACATATGGAATTCGGAGACAAAAATTAAACATGGAATTCGAGGACGAATTTCAATTTGGCGGAGAAGAATGTCACAGTACGCAACTGACTATGGGAATGAAGTGTGTATGATCTGTGCCTTGTTAGCTTGCTCGGTAGAGCCATGGGCATGGTACGGTTTTATTTTAAAGAAATGGCTATCACCGGAATAAATATTATCTTCACCAAATTTGATTCGGGCCAATAGAAATCAACAGCCAGAACAGAACGTTTGCAGTAATAGAAATCTAATTCCAAAATAAATTTTTAATTATACCCCCACAAACAAAGTTTGTTGGGGGTATATAGGAGTCAGCTTGTCGGTCTGTCGGTCTGTCGGTCGGTCTGTTGGAAATTCCCTTCCGCTCTATATCTTCTACACCGATGCATGGATTATCAAATGGCTTGGCACAAATGTTTCTCATGATGAGAAGGTGTGTCGCGATCAATAACCACGCACCTATGTCCAAGGTCAAGGTCACAGTTGAAGGTCAAAGGTCAAACCTATTGAAATTCCCTTCCGCTCTATATCTTCTACACCGAAGCATGGATTATCAAATGGCTTGGCACAAATGTTTCTCATGATGAGAAGGTGTGTCGCGATCAATAACCACGCACCTACGTCCAAGGTCAAGGTCACAGTTGAAGGTCAAAGGTCAAAAATATTGAAATTCCCAAATGGCTTGGCACCAATGTTTCTCATGATGAGAAGGTGTGTCGCGATCAATAACCACGCACCTACGTCCAAGGTCAAGGTCACTGTTGAAGGTCAAAGATCAAACCTATTGAAATTCCCTTCCGCTCTATATCTTCTACACCGATGCATGGATTATCAAATGGCTTGGCACAAATGTTTCTCATGATGAGAAGGTGTGTCGCGATCAATAACCATGCACCTACGTCCAAGGTCAAGGTCACAGTTGAAGGTCAAAGGTCAAACCTATTGAAATTCTCTTCCGCTCTATATCTTCTACACCGATGCATGGATTATCAAATTGCTAACCACGCACCTACGTCCAAGGTCACAGTTGAAGGTCAAAGGTCAAACCTATTGAAATTCCCTTCCGCTCTATATCTTCTACACTGATGCATGGATTATCAAATGGCTTGGCACAAATGTTTCTCAGGATGAGGTGTGTCGCGATCAATAACCACGCACCTACGTCCAAGGTCAAGGTCACAGTTGAAGGACAAAAATATTGAAATTCCCAAATGGCTTGGCACAAATGTTTCTCATGATGAGAAGGTGTGTCTCGATCAATAACCACGCACCTACGTCCAAGGTCAAGGTCACAGTTGAAGGTCAAAGGTCAAACCTATTGAAATTCCCTTCCGCTCTATATCTTCTACACCGATGCATGGATTATCAAATTGCTAACCACGCACCTACGTCCAAGGTCACAGTTGAAGGTCAAAGGTCAAACCTATTGAAATTCCCTTCCGCTCTATATCTTCTACACCGATGCATGGATTATCAAATGGCTTGGCACAAATGTTTCTCATGATGAGAAGGTGTGTCGCAATCAATAACCACGCACCTACGTCCAAGGTCAAGGTCACAGTTGAAGGTCAAAGGTCAAACCTATTGAAATTCCCTTCCACTCTATATCTTCTACACCGATGCATGGATTATCAAATGCCTTGGCACAAATGTTTCTCAGGATGAGAAGGTGTGTCGCGATCAATAACCACGCACCTACGTCCAAGGTCAAGGTCATAGTTGAAGGTCAAAGGTCAAACCTATTGAAATTCCCTTCCGCTCTATATCTTCTACACCGATGCATGGATTATCACACTATGCCCAGGGTCAAGGTCACAGACTTGATGCGTTTGAAACATTAACGCTCGGCTAAATGGCTTATAATCAAAAATGCCTCGTTTTCTTTGGCTGCCAGTGGGGGTATTCGTGTGCCGACAGGCCACATTTCTAGTTTTTTCTATGATCAGGTTTCGAAAATTAAAATATGGTTTTCTTTTAAAATTATTATCAATTTGTTCACCATGTTATTATGGTTAATATGCAATTCACAGTCTCCTTGCAGCTTGAAATTGAAAGACATTATGAAAAGTTGTGTTGATCTCAGAAATTGTCATGTCGACTATAGGATCGCGTCGAAATAATGTTAACAATAGGAAAACGTAATTTTGATACCGACGAAAAAGGAAACAAAACGCAAAATTGATGCTTAGTTTTGCCATATTATACCGTAGACCACACATTATAATTTGATTTTATATGAAAATAAATATATTGTGAGTATGGTGGTGTCTATTAATTTGTTCTTGATATTCGGAACGGTAGTGACGACATTTTTTTTTGTCCAAGAAATTGTCACGGTCAAGGTTTCACTGTCTCGCAATAACCCGCCGATTTATATTTGCGCACCAAAAAACAGATCACCAATACCGCTGACTTTCTAGTCACTTTGAATTAAACAGATGGGATAAAATTTTGGATTGGAACACAGATACGTTTGTCAACTATTTTGATTTTATTGCCGCATTGGTCAAGCAGAGCGGTCTGCTGGTTTGACCGCAGAGCTCAGCGTAAAGCGGTCATTCTTTCGCAGTTTAAAGAAAAAAAGGAGCGTAAACTGCAATTAAAAGCGGAGCGCAGCGCTAACTGCGCTATAAGTATTGCAATTCCGCAACCAACTCTTTGGACCGCAGTCACATGATTGCAGTCCGATTGTGGTCCAATTGCAATTAATGGGAACGCGAATTGCAATCCTGCGCTCCAGGAATTGCAATTCGCCTGGTAAGAGAACCGCAGGCCACTCTGTAACTGGATGAATAATCCGATGCGGTGGTATCGGAATCAATTTAGCTTTGCAATATGGTGTGCTACCTGCGGGTGCGGCATTTCATATAACCAACACTTGGCGATACTGGGTGACCCATTTTTGAAGTCATTATATATATTTCATATTATGTATCAAACACTTAGCATCTTGGCTCAAATGAAAGTTCCTTTACCAGATGACCACAGTTATTGCTGGTATGATAATAATTATGATATTTCGGCTTACCATAGAATATGCACCGAATTTGGTATTAATCCAAACAAGTATATCAGACAAAAAATAGACCATGGGAATCGTAATCTTGGTGGTTTTTCTATGAATTTCCAGCCAAGTGGGTCATATAGATTAAGTCACGGGGTGCCAATGCACCATTCTTTAATGAGAATGATTGTATCCAGCATCACGTTGATATTACCAATGCCTGGACCAGTTTTGTTCTAGATAACTCAGTTGGATATACTCAAGCTGGAGTTGAATGACTGAATGATAGTATTAAGAGTGTACGATTGGTCAATGCTTGGAGCCCAATCACAAACTAGAGCTTTCATTCTTGGTACTGGGACTGCTTTTGATGCACAAAAACAATCTTTAGCCAATGTTAATGATGCTATTAACAGAGCTGTAGACTTACCAAAAATAATTTCAAATTATCAGAATGTTTTAAAATATGCTAGGTCAAAAGTATTCAAAATTATAATAATTTAATAGTAATAGCTACCGACAATCAATCAGTTGGTTTTAATGATAATGTAAATAGTATGCCAGTTCCGCCACCTGTACAAACACAAAATTGCCCCCTGTTCTCTTCTTCCTATTCTGAAATATTTGATATAAAGGGAGGTTACCTATTGCATTTTAATGACAGCCTGTATCTTTCATTATACGTGTAGCCAATTTTGGCGCGAATATTCTCTCTTGGGAGAACTTATATGCTCGGAATGTCGGGGCTCCCTAATACTCACATCTCACAATTGCACTGGATAGCGGGTGTCTGGGATGTATGTGAGATAGTGATTGGCATGTTGTGGGCTTTAATTGCTTCAACGTTAATAATTGGAATATTAGGCCATGGTTTCCCATGAACATAATAGGTTGGTTAACTGTAGATAATATGATCCACCTCATACAATGTATATGGGCAAGAATTCGCTATTGTGGAGAATGCATATTTTTCTTGTCAATTCCATTTAAACACTACATACAAAGAGAAATGTTGAGATGGAACACTTTTACGACTTCAGTTATATGAATACACATATGGACTATTTAGCAGTACCAAAAAATAGGTTATTGAAGTTGATTGAACAAGCTGTACAGTTCTTCAATATGTATCTCACACTTTTTAGGTGAAAAAGGGGGACATTTTTAGCATGTCCTAGTATGTGCAAGTATTTCATATTGATCTTGCCCTTTTCATTGCGTCGAAAGAGATCGTACGTTTCTGTGAGCAGTCTAACTATATTTCAGTACAAAAATTATTTGTCCATCGGAAGTATAACCATTTAAAAAAATATAACCAAAATTAGTGCGTGTATGTAACATTTTCTTGTCAAACCCTGTTACATACGTATAACCAGTCCAGTAGCTTACAATATGGAACCTGATTAGTTTCTTTACTGACATATTGAACCATCTGGCGGTGAGTCTTAAGATGCAAGTAAGAATTTTTATTTTTATTTTATCTTAAAAGAAACAAAGAAAATGGTAAAAGTGTATTTAATATTTATAATAATTCTTGTCAACAAACTGTTACATACGCAGAAGTTGCTTCATGTAAGCATAGAAAACAACAATCAACAGCCAGGTTTATTTTACTACATTTGTTAGAAATCAGCATATTCTCACTTTTGGCACCAAAACATAGAGGATATGGCCAGTTAGAAAAAAAATGATAGGAAGTATAGTTTTTCATGTTTTTCATGTCAAAATGTTACATACTGCTGTAAATCAGATCGAAGTGTTTTAACGGACTGGTCATGGCAATATATAAGCAAAATCAATGCATTTAACATAAAGCTGCTCCTAATAGATTTGTTACAAACCAAACATCTTTTATAATCTTATTTACAAAATATGTAAAGGAATTTCAATAATGTGTATGTAACATTGACAAAATTGTTACATTCATCAATTGCCTTAAATGTTGAAATAGTCCGTTCATGATAATAATTAATTTATAAAAAGTTTATAAAATAAATCCTGTCTCTGTAGGTTTATTATACCCACTTTTTTTGTAAAAAAAAACGGGTATATTGTTTTCGTCACGGGTGTCCGTCCGTCCGTACGTCCGTCCGTACGTCCGTCACGTTTCTTGTAACTCGAAAAACTTTTTCACCTTCATACCTACGCGCCTGATATTTGGTATGTAGCTTCGTTATCATGTGCAGATGCGCAAAGTGAATTTGGATTTTTCATCCGACCCTCCATCATGGATTATCTCCCCCTTTCGGACTCAGAATTTCCATTTTTTCCTCGTAACTCGAAAAACTTTTTCACCTTCATAACCTACGCGCCTGATATTTGGTATGTAGCTTCGTTATCATGTGCAGATGCGCAAAGTGAATTTGGTTTTTATTTTTCATCCGACCCTCCATCATGGATTATCTCCCCCTTTCGGACTCAGAATTTCCCATTTTCTCCTCGTAACTCGAAAAACTTTTTCACCTTCATTCCTACGCGCCTGATATTTGGTATGTAGCTTCGTTATCATGTGCAGATGCGCAAAGTGAATTTGGATTTTTGATCCGACCCTCCATCATGGATTATCTCCCCCTTTCGGACTCAGAATTTCCCATTTTTCCCTCGTAACTCGAAAAACTTTTTCACCTTCATACCTACGCGCCAGTGCCAGTATAAATGTGCCAGTGTATGATATTATTATACCCACTTTTTTTGTAAAAAAAAACGGGTATATTGTTTTCGTCACGGGTGTCCGTCCGTCCGTCCGTACGTCCGTACGTCCGTACGTCCGTCCGTACGTCCGTCACGTTTCTTGTAACTCGAAAAACTTTTTCACCTTCATACCTACGCGCCTGATATTTGGTATGTAGCTTCGTTATCATGTGCAGATGCGCAAAGTGAATTTGGATTTGGATTTTTTCATCCGACCCTCCATCATGGATTATCTCCCCCTTTCGGACTCAGAATTTCCCATTTTTTTCCTCGTAACTCGAAAAACTTTTTCACCTTCATACCTACGCGCCTGATATTTGGTATGTAGCTTCGTTATCATGTGCAGATGCGCAAAGTGAATTTGGATTTTTCATCCGACCCTCCATCATGGATTATCTCCCCCTTTCGGACTCAGAATTTCCCATTTTCTCCTCGTAACTCGAAAAACTTTTTCACCTTCATACCTACGCGCCTGATATTTGGTATGTAGCTTCGTTATCATGTGCAGATGCGCAAAGTGAATTTGGATTTTTCATCCGACCCTCCATCATGGATTATCTCCCCCTTTCGGACTCAGAATTTCCCATTTTTCCCTCGTAACTCGAAAAACTTTTTCACCTTCATACCTACGCGCCTGATATTTGGTATGTAGCTTCGTTATCATGTGCAGATGCGCAAAGTGAATTTGGATTTTTGATCCGACCCTCCATCATGGATTATCTCCCCCTTTCGGACTCACAATTTCCCATTTTTTCCTTGTAACTCGAAAAAATTTTCACCTTCATACCTACGAGCCTCATATTTGCTATGTAGCTTCGTTATCATGTGCAGATGCGCAAAGTGAATTCGGATTTTTGATCCGACCCTCCATCATGGATTATCTCCCCCTTTCGGACTCAGAATTTCCCTATTTTTCATTGTAAGTCGAAAAACTTTCTCACCTTAATACCTACATTTCTGATATTTGATATGTACCTTCGTTATGATGTGCAAAGTGAATTCCGATTTTTGATCGGACCTTCCATCATGGATTATCTCCCCCTTTCAGGACTTAGAATTTCACTATTTTCCTCGTAGGTCGAAAAACTTTTTCACCTTAATACCTACGCGTCTGATATTTGGTTCGTAGCTTCGTTTTGATGTGCTGATGCGCAAAGTGAATTCGGATTTTTTATCCGACCCTCCATCATGGATTACCTCCCCCTTTCGGACTTAACATTTGGGAAAAGTGGGTATATTGCGATGGCGCGCCATCGACTTTTTCTAGTTATAAGTTGTAAATAGCTCGGTGTCTTCCTGATTCTCCCACTTTCCTTAAAATGGGGCTGTTTTGAAAGTGGGAGAACCTGGAATTATGTACAGGTAATATTGTTGTTATAAGCATAGCCTTGGGGGAAATTGGGACTATGCTCTGTATCAACTTTGAATTGTGAATTATGAAGGGAAAACGTGAAATCAGCAGAAAATAGTTAATTGCATTTGTAATCTGCAATTCTTTATTTTCCTTATTTTTCTTATTTCTTCATACAATAATTATTGGTATATTCCCTTATATAACGCTAAGTTTTAGAATATTTAATATTTTAATAAGCAAAAACATGTGGACAACAGTGAATACATGCAATCATAGCTGATCAGGGTCTGCACAATTCAGTTCAATCCACACACTGTGTCACTGTGCAGTCAGTATAATGTCATTGTTTCAGTGAACGGTGCCGGATACCATATCATAATTATATTCAGATGTGTAGTAGGTGTGATGCTGCGTCGGCATACTCCAGTGTCGTCAGCTCACCCGTCTGTAGACGCATCTTCAACTGGCCAAGTCGCTGATAAATGAGGCGGTATCGTCATGTATATTAAGTACTTTTTGCAGCACTATCTTCAACATTTCGATCAGTTTGTTTAGTCTATCATGGCTAATGCGCAAGTAGATATACAGTTTGTACTTAACAAGCATGGTGGGCAGAGTCTTGTCACTGGAGGCTACAGGTTTGTGGTATGTATATCAAAGTATCTCTCTAAATCTCTCTCTCTCTATCATCAAGATTCTGCAGTTCCAGGCAGGTGGTGCCCGCCCTCTGAAACAGAGACGATACCGTCTCATTGTTGTATACAGATATTTCATTAAAAATAATATCAGAATGGTATTGATAGTCCTGAATTAGTCACACAGGTTCTCCCGAAAAGTGTAAACTTTTGAAAATGATTTATTTACACCGCCAAGTTTTGAGGGTCCATGGGATGCAGTAGCAATTGTCAATGTGGGTCCTCGGCCAATAAAATGCATCAGGGACGCAGAAAACAGAGATCCGGGAAATCACTGTATATCGCTACACCATGCACACAGCCATTCTCCAATAAACCTTGTCATTACAAAAATACCATGTCACCGGTACATTCCAGTGCTTTACTTTCGAATGGTACTTTAAAACTGTTTGACTATCAATTTCTTTTGAACAACTATACTGAAGTGGAAAAGAAACGTTACATGGGGTTAATTGCAAGTTTACTCAAAAACCACACATCACCATGGTACAAAATTTGAAACAAGTATTTAAACAATGCATTTATACACGTGATTTCAAGATTTCAAACCGATGTGTCAATAAATGGGTACATGCCAAATGATTTTGTACGGAAACCCTCAAAATAAAAAGTTGCAAATTGTGTTGAAATGGCAAGTCGTAGATGTTCTCATGCAATGGAAGAATTGTTGAATTCCTTGCACTATCCGTGCTATCCAATATTGCAACACCTGTATATGTACATGTGCTGTAATATGAACAGCATATACACATGTAAACAACAAAAATACCCAGACTCTCTGAAACTGAAAGGAGTTAGGCTCTTGGCATGCTGCGAGCAGGCATACAACAACTTGATGTTGCTTAAAGAGTTGAATGTCATTCGACATGCCAGTGGGTGGACATACGAGATACACATTTACTAACATTTGCGACTTTTCATTTTGAGGGTCATCATGCATAACCACTCCATATGCACCCATTTATTTATTGACATCGTTATGACAGTTTGGCATCTCATGTGTAAATGAATTGTTTCAACACACCGACATGCGTGTGCCATTGTGACAACTAGTTTTTAGCTCACCTGAGCGAAGCTCATGTGAGCTATTGTTACCTCAATGTGTCAGTCGTCGTCTTCTCCTCGGTAACCATTGGGCCTATAGTCACCAAACTTCATGGTCATAGTCCTTAGGTAGGGGGATTACAAAATTGTTAAAATGACATCATTACGTAATCCAAGATGGCCGCCGTCTAAAAATAGCACAAATTCTTCAAAAATCTTCTTCTCAAGAACCGCCAACCGGATTTCGACAAAACTTGGTAGGAATGATCGATGTACAATGCTCTTTCAAAGTTGTTAAAATGGTGACCCCGGGGTCAAAAATGGGCATGGCCCGTGGGGTCAAATTGGGGTCAAATTTTATTTTTGACCGAATATGCTCATGTCATATATCAAATTGAAGGTATCGATGAGGCGATTGCTCTGGTGCAATATTTGTCGGAATCGGATGATTGTCATCCATGATGGCCTCCAAAAGGTCCATGTATTCGAGGTTTTGAACGTCTTTTTCACAGGAACCACATAGCCAATGCTGGCCAAACTTCATAGTAAGTTAAGATCCTTGGGTGAAGCATTTTCGCTTAATCCAAGCTGACCGCCATCTAAAAATAGCACAATATTTTTAAAAAACACATGAACTCAATGTCACATTCTCCTCTGGTGTTCATGGAGCGAATTAGGGCCATCATGGCCCTTTTGTTTAATAAAATCATCATTAACCCCATGTAACGTTTCCTTTCCACTTCAGTATATATATGAGTATATTCCAAAGCCGTTGTGCAGTATTGTTGACGGATTTGCTGAAATATTCGCTGATAATAAGCTTGTGGTACGTCATTTTGCTCTGTCGGTGGCGTGTTTTACTATAATTTAATGCACATGATCGGCACAAATCAACAATAATTCAATGTCCAATTTTATTATGCTCCCCGAAATTTATTTCTCAGGGGAGCATATAGTTACCACTTTGTCCGCCATCTGCCGTCCGAGTTTTACGTTAAAGTTTTTCATATTGCTATATCTCTGAATGCTTGGGATATCAATTTGAAACTTCATATACACATTCATCACCATCCATATTTTCATTGTATACCCTACCCATGCTGCCCAGAAGCCCAAGGTCAAATGACTTAGAATTTTATTTTTAAAGTTTACGTTAAAAGTTTTTCAAATTGATGCCATGCTGCCCAGGAAGGAGCCCAAGGTCAAGGTCAAATGCCTTATAGTAACTTTTGTTAAAGTTTTACGTTAACATTTTTCAAATTAAATTTGATAGCATCCAAATATTTATTGTGACTAATAAACAAAACATTGCGTTAAACCTTTCTAGAATTTATCTCTGTTACCAATTGAGATTATGATGTGAAACTTCATATACACATTTATCACCAGTTATTGTGATCAATAAGCATACTACACCAATACCCAGGGTCAAGGACTTTGAATTTCCATCCAGGCGTCATTATGGGAGCATTTGTCGGATTTACCGACCATCTATTTTTTTGTCGAGCCCGCTTGCGGAAAGCGAGACATAGTGATCACAATGACGTCCGGGTGTCTGTCCGTCTGTCCGCCCGGCCAATTAAACGAGAGGAAGGGGCCATTGGGAGGAGCATAACACAACAGAATCCGTGTGGCCCCTTATTCTATTCATAACAAGAGGCCATTTCCATTGTTCTAGAACAATGGAAATGGCCCCTTCCTCCATATCGTTGGCAAGTCCGTCCGTCCATCCAAAATTTGCGTTAAAGTTTTTCAATACCTTATATCTCTGCAGTCCTAAGTCACATTGACTTGAAACTTCAAATGCTTATTTGTCATCATTCATATATTCATTTGTGTCCCACTCATGTGGCCCCTGTGCGTCAAGGTCAAATGACTTAGAAGTTTGGGTTAAAGTTTTTGTCCATTTGTGTTAAAGTTTTCAGATACCTACCATCTCTGTGGGTGGCAGGTGGGAGTATGCGCTGGGTAATTTAACGATCAGGGTTCATCCTTACTGGAATCCCGACTGGAGACCTGGTTTGGCCCTCACATACGCCTTTGGCATTTTGTATGTGACAGTTGAATCTGGTTATACCCCTTATGTGAGTATTACGATTATTTGTAATCCTATTTTAGGGGAAGGGGCCAAGTGACTTTGGTGTGGTATGAACCTGGCACCAAGTCAGGTTATTCTAATTTCAGGGCTGAATATATTTTTTCTCGATGTAAATATTCCGTTCTGATTTTGCAAATTAAGCTCGATAAGAGCGACTCTCTGTGGAACATGAACATCAACGCACGCCTGGGTAAGATGGCCTTCAAGCGAGCTACGCCCAAGCTGGACTTTACCAGGTATGATATCGGCATGGTAGTCGTCGATGTCGGCCTGGCCATGGCCACGAAGGATATGCTAATTAAACAGGGGATCATCCCTGCGGATATTATGAAGTAATTATGGCCTCGATCGCAATGCTAGTTGGGGGTGCCCTGGTCAATGCACTGGCCTTCAGTGGCAGCAACTACCTCTTCTCGGCGCTGCGAAGCTCGGGCGTCGACGAGGAGCGCAAATGGCACGACCAAGCTGTTGAACAGTTACAGGCCGCCAAAGTTGCGTGGTCAAGAAAACGCACTAACGTTTCAACTGGATAAACGAGGAGCTCCTCCATCAAGGCCACGCCGTGCAAACCTTCCGGGACGTCGACGCCGCCATCAGCGAGTACACTCGGGTACTTCCGCAGGAAAACATTTTGCGTTTGTCGTCCTGGGGATGACAGCGACGGGCCTCGTTGCCTATCAACTCGCCAAGTGATCCGAAAAGACCGTGCTTCATCGCCAGTGTGTGTTTGGGGCCCTAGTGCCAGCACAACATTAGTGAGGCGAGCTATTGGAGACTCAGTCACCTCCTGGAATACGATGGACAAAAAGCTCGCTAAAATTTACTACAGAGTCTATTGGAAGGGTCTTGCGGCGATTAATAATCTCGCCGCCGCGGCCTCCGAGGATGTGGCCTGGGCGTGGCTCAAGAAGCAGGCCATCTGGCAGGTATACCTGCCCCCTCCTCGGCACACTGCATGCCCAAAGTTTGATGTCGCTGCGCCAAATGAGGTCAACCAGGCCGATCTGCTCTTTCTCCCTCACCAAAAAGTCGCAATACTTAAAGTATGCACTCACCATTGTTGATGTGGCCTCTCGCTACAAGGAGGCTGAGCTTCTGACCACAGATAAGGCCAAAGAGGTCGCTGAAGCTCTCTCCTGCATCTATAAGCGGAGCCCTCTTAGCTGGCCGAAGCTTCTCCAGGTCGACCCAGGGCGCGAGTTTATGGGTACAGTGAGCCAGCAACTGGCTAAGCATGGAGTTTCTGTAAGGCACGGCCGTGTGCACATCCACCGGGACCAGGGGATCGTGGAGCGCTTAAATAGGACCCTGGCTGAGCGGTTGTTCAGGCACCAATATGTTGTGACTTCCATCTGGGGAACGATCAACTGAGTGGGTGGCCAGGCTGCCTGCCGTGATATCGGCCCTGAACAGTGGGGAGACCCGCCTCACTGGCAAGAAGCCAAAACTGTAGTGCAAAAGCCCCTCTCTGTTGTTCCGGGTTGCCCGGTAGGTCTTAAAGAGCTAAAGCTCCCCTCGGGTGTTGGTGTTCGGTACCTCTACCCGCCTGGCGATCTGGAGGGTGGTTGCCTTCGTGCTACTGACCCTGTCTGGTCTCTCCAGGTATACCAGATGGGGCACTCGGTCACCAAGCCCGATGAGCCCGTGCTGTACTATTTGTTGGATGGCCCACCACGTGACTTTGTCCGTGGCTTCTTCACGACCGACTTCTTCACTCCCTCAAGGCCTTGTTCATATTTTTTCCACCGGCCTCCAGAATCGAGTACATCTTGGGGCGCAGGCCAACATATTCGGCGATGGGGCGCATGGCACATTCGTCCTATCTTTCACAGGACCTTCTTGTTCGCAGCGCTGTGCAGAGAGTGCTCCGGGGGGTAGTCATAGGTGTCGTAGAGATACGCGTGCTCGGCCATGTCCTTGTACGCGTCCTCGGTCTGGATTTAGAGGAGGAGGGAGTCCGTGTCTGTGTAGAGGAACTGGTAGCTGTCCCCATACTGGGCCTTTAATTGGTTGTGTAGAAGTCGTACATGAGGGACTTGGAGAGGTCAATGATGCTCATACCCACATACACCAGTCGGTTGAGAACCAGGCGGCTCTTGTGCATCTGGATTGCCGCAAGATCGTCATGGAAGTCGTTGGCCCGTGCGAAGGCTGGACTGGCGATAAGGTGCCACAGTTTGTCCACTTCGTTTGCACCACGAGCTTGACATCAACTCGCTTGCGGAGATTCTCCATGTTCTTCCCAAAGACCGATTGTTCATCAGCTTGTACAGTCGCTGGTTGCTCCCTTTCGGAGCTCTGTGTTCATCCGGATGTAGTGCTCCATCCAAGGGCTCTGATCGAAGCGGGGCGCTCGGTGAATATTTTTCAGGTGCATGCCCAGAGAAAAGTAGAGATGCAGGTTAGTGTAGTGGAGCATATAGTGTTCCTTGCCGCGGAGGTTGGGAACCAGCTTTTCGACCTCGGTAGGCGTCGCCCATCACCTAGGAGGCCGTGCTGGTACTCCGACAGCCACTCCTTCTGGACCACCATGCACTGCGGTGCCAGTGGATACACGTTGTATGCATCGTGGAGCTCTACAGGGTAGTCCAGGTCCACCTCGAGGATGTAGCCCTCTGGGCTGTCTGCCGGATGCTCTGCTCTTACTTCTGTGAGCCGATCACAGTCTTCCACCCACTCAAACCCACTTGTTAGCAGGGGCTGACTCATGGCCCAGCCGTAGAGGTTATCGGCGTCCATGTAGAATATGTGTTTGGTGGGCTCTGACGGGTCATATCCCTCGACGATAGGGTTGCTGGCATGCGCATGCCGCTTCGAGACCATGGAGATGCCTCCGCGCTTCTCTTCCTCGATGAACAGGTGCTGGTCGTAGTCTCTGAGCAGCTCGAACTCTACTCCTATTTTCTTGAGCAAGGCATCCCAGGAGAGACCGGGACTGGTGTAATAGTGCGCGGAGTCCAGAGAGCATACTGCCCCAAGCACGTCTTCTGGAAGGTCAGTCCGGTTGTAGAGGTCAAGATACTCCCCGAGGCTGCGGCACCCAAATGACTCGAAGACCTTCTGCGCGTGGGCATAGTAGACATAATTTGCCCATCAGAGAGCTTGCTATAGAAGGCCTACTTTGATGGGAGTTGCGGCTCTGCAAACCGCTCCAAAGAGTCCATGTACTCGTAGAGGTAGACCCCCTTTCGCATCAGTAGCTCTCTCCTCTCTCATCCGGTTCATATCGAGCCATAATCTGGAAGGCCTCAGGTTTGTTGGCTACCACCAGCTTGTGGAGGGATGCCTGCAGGAACTGGGCGCTGTCGATGAACCGGAGCTGCCCCAGGGAGAAGGAAATGCACTTCTCCGTATTGTTGGGGATGCAGGTGCGAGTCATAGCCCCGAAAGTTGTGGAAGACCACATGGAAGACCACATGGAAGACCACATGTCTTCAGGCGCAACCTCAGATTGAGGTTACAGATGGTGTGGTGATGTGGCAGGGATCCTGGACAGTCTCCATCAAGTGGTTTCTCACACACATGGCAGGTTGTGGCTATGCTGTAAGCTCGTCTGTCCTCTCGGGTCATCCGCTTGGCTTTGGGGCTGGCCAGCACTGCCTTAATTTTGCCCTCTCCGCTGTGTTATGCCCTCTGTATTTCATTGGCAGCTCTGTGTGGCCATCGCAGCGCACGACCACATAGCAGTAGCTGCAGGCCTCGTGATGCGTCCTTTGGGTATTGCTTTTTGTGGGGTCGAGCTCTGGGCCCTCGATTTTTGTGGTGAGGGCCTCGAAGTCTGCGTACATGATGAATTGGGCTGGGAGCTGCTTGTGGTGGTTTGTGGTGCTTGTGAAAGCTCAGCTTGTTCTTCCCCTCTTCAGGTATCTCCACCCTCACCGCCGTTTGTCCAATCCCACGGCACTCGGGCTTGTGGGCCTCCAGCAAGTCTTCCCTTGAGTAGCTGTGGAGGCAACGCTGGCAGAAGTGTTTACGCTCCCGGTGCTTGCGCTGGTCGTAGAGAAGTCGGTTGACGTCCTGGATCCAAGTGTATTGCAACTTGTCGGCCTTCTCAATCAACAGCAGGTTTATCCGTGGGATATTTTTATGCTGCTTACTGAGGCTGTGGACTATGATCCCCTTATCTCAACTGAATACGTTGATCGCCAGGTCATTCTGTTTTTCGACCTTCTCGAGATCTGAGAGACGTCTGGGGAAGTCGATCCCTGCGAAATCGAGGCCGCCTTCCGTTGGATACTTGGAAGGCTTCTGTGGGTCCTTATCCGCTGGAAAGAGGGCAGACCGTAAGGCCCACCGAAGGGATTGGTCGTCCTTATTCCACACGTTGACCACCGCCTTCTTGTGCCCCACTGCCACTGGTAGTGGAATGTAGGAGCCACCCCTCAGAAGTTGGTATCAAAGTCAAAGCATCTGCACTCTGTTGACCACCCACACTGAGCCTCTTTACGTCCATTTTTCGAGTGTCTCCAGGATACTAGGAAAGGCCTTGTCTTGTGCCTCTTTGATCTCATGAGCCTTCATAACAGCTTCTTGTTTATGGCAGAGCACAGGGTCTGTGTACTCCTCACTACCATCAGGGCTGTCTTTTAAGCATCATAGTCCATTTGCCACTCTACCAGACCTATGAATTGTCTAAAGTACAATGTTTTTTGGAGGCTTTACATTCACACGGGTGCCTTGAAACAATTCAGCTTGGTTGTCCTCTTGACGACCTTGGATCTTTTCAATATGCAAATTAGTTACCGGAAAACCTACTTCCTATCATAAGTCAATAACTATAAATTCACAAAAATTGTGTCTATACCTATATTTTCATGGTCAAGGATTACGATATAAAGTTGTTACATGCATACGGTTTCTCTTTATGCAAATTAGCTGTCGCCACTTCCGAAAAACGTAGTTTTTGTCTCGCCCGCGAAAGCGGAAAGCGAGACATAGGTTTTGCTTTTCCAGAGTTGTCGGCAGCGGTAGCGGCAGCGGTAAAGAATATTTAGATAATTTATAGCTGCTACAATTGCTTCGGTCTGATACCACATATTATTCCAGCTCCTCCACATCCTCCACATCCTCAGGTTCCATTGTAATACCCAGGGGACTTCCCAGGATGTCAGGTTTAGAGAGGTTCCACAGTCGATTTAGAGAGGTTCCACTGTAATACCCAGGGGACCTCCCGGGTGTCCAGTTTAGAGAGGTTCCACTGTGATACCCAGGGGACCTCACAGGTTTCTGGTTTAGAGAGGTTCCACTGTAATACCCAGGTAACCTCCCAGGGTGTCTGATTTAGAGAGGTTCCACTGTAATACCCAGGGGACCTCCCATGGTGTCAGGTTTAGAGAGGTTCCACTGTAATACCCAGGGAACCTCCCAGGGTGTCCAGTTTCGTCATCAGTCTGGCAACCCAAGATAACAAAAGCAATGACTATGCTAGATTTATACATCATACATGTACCTTCCTGAACATACCAGGAAATCCAGCTCCTGTCAATCAAATGAGGTGGGAGAAGGTCACTTTTGGGGTCATTAAGTGCAAAGAGGTCACATGAGTTCAAAACATCTATATTTCAGATCAGTAGATGGACATTTACGTGCCTATACATGCTTGGAAAATCAGATATAGTTGGTTTAATTATCCCCCCCGCAACGAGTACTGGAGTCAGGTTGTCCGTCCGTGCGTCTGTGCGTCCGTGCGTCCGTGCGTCCGTAAACTTAACATCAGAGAAATATTGTTATAACTTCTATTTCCTTCATCTAAAATGCTTAATATTTCACACATGCATTCCTGTAAGGCTCTACTACCATGCTGTGCCAAATCCACGACCGTCCAACCCCCGCAGATCCCAAGGTCAAGGTCAAATACTTAGTCTCTTTACAAAACTTAACTTCAGAGAAATATTGTTATAACTTCTATTTCCTTCACCTAAAATGCTTAATATTTCACACATGCATTCCTGTAAGGCTCTACTACCATGCTGTGCCAAATCCACGACCATCCAACCCCCGCTGATACCAAGATCAAGGTCAAATACTTAGTCTCTTTACAAAACTTAACATCAGAGAAATATTGTTCTAACTTCTATTTCCTTCATCTAAAATGCTTGATATTTCACACATGCATTCCTGTAAGGCTCTACTACCATGCTGTGCCAAATCCACGACCGTCCAACCCCCGCAGATCCCAAGGTCAAGGTCAAATACTTAGTCTCTTTACAAAACTTAACATCAGAGAAATATTGTTATAGCTTCTATTTCCTTCATCTAAAATGCTTAATATTTCACACATGCATTCCTGTAAGGCTCTACTACCATGCTGTGCCAAATCCACGACCGTCCAACCCCCGCAGATCCCAAGGTCAAGGTCAAATACTTAGTCTCTTTACAAAACTTAACTTCAGAGAAATATTGTTATAACTTCTATTTCCTTCACCTAAAATGCTTAATATTTCACACATGCATTCCTGTAAGGCTCTACTACCATGCTGTGCCAAATCCACGACCATCCAACCCCCGCTGATACCAAGATCAAGGTCAAATACTTAGTCTCTTTACAAAACTTAACATCAGAGAAATATTGTTCTAACTTCTATTTCCTTCATCTAAAATGCTTAATATTTCTCACATGCATTCCTGTAAGGCTCATTACCATGCTGTGCCAAATCCACGACCGTCCAACCCCCGCTGATCCCAAGGTCAAGGTCAAATACTTAGTCTCTTTACAAAACTTAACATCAGATAAATATTGTTCTAATTTCTATTTCCTTCATCTAAAATTCTTAATATTTCACACATGCATTCCTGTAAGGCTCTAATACCATGCTGTGCCAAATCCATGACCGTCCAACCTCCGCTGATCCCAATGTCAAGGTCAAATACTTAGTCTCTTTACAAAACTTAACATCAGAGAAATAAGTTATAACTTCTATTTCCTTCATTGAAAATTCTTATTATTTCACTTGTGCATTCCTCTAAGGTTGTACTATCATGCTGTGACAATGCTGTGACTGTCCAACCCCAGCTGACCCCAAGGTCAAGGTCACATACTTAGTCTCTTTACAAAACTTAACATCAGAGAAATATGTTGTAACTTCTATTTCTTTCATTGAAAATTCTTAATATTTCATATGCTGTGACAAATCCCCGCTGATCTCGAGGTCAACGTCACATACATACCGTATAACCTCGAATTAACGCCCCCCCACCCCCCCCCCCCTCCTAATAAACGCCCCCCCCCCCCCCCCCCCCCACCCCCCCCCCCCCCAAATAAAAAAAAAAAATGACCAATGACCGCCAATTTCAAACACAAATAATCCTTAAATCCTTATTTGTGTTTGAAATTGGCGGTCCTTGGTAATTTTATTTTATTTCTTTGTTGTTTTTTTTTACTGGCTAATAAATGTAACGCCTCCGGGGGCGTTATTTCGAGGTTATACGGTAGTCTCTTTACAAAACTTAACATCAGAGAAATCGGTTATAACTTCTATTTCCTTGCTCGGATCTGCTTCACATTTCACACTCATTGCTTTAATGGACCTCTACCACCCTGTGACAATTTCACACTCATTGCTTTAATGGACCTCTACCACCCTGTGACAAATAAACGCACCCCACCCCCCCCCCCCCCCCCCCCTTTTGTAAAATGTAACGCCTCCGGGGGCGTTAATTCGAGGTTATACGGTAGTCTCTTTACAAAACTTAACATCAGAGAAATCGGTTAGAACTTCTATTTCCTTGCTCGGATCTGCTTCACATTTCACACACTCATTGCTCCAATGGACCTATACCACCCTGTGACAAATTCACGTTCATGCCGCTCGCGCTAATCCCAGAGTCAAGGTCACAAGCCCACACACTTGGAAATGTTTACATATTTTAGGGGTACCTGGGCCCACGCGGGGGGTATTCCGTAAGCCTCGCTTACTGACCAATCTAGTTGTTGATGGGACATATCCAAAATGATTCGGTTTTGGAGGTGGTCCAAACTGTTGTGCATTTTGCGATTTTCAAGATGAGTGCCAGTTATCAACATTTTGTCTAAAATATATTCTGACTTATATTATACATGTACATGTATATGGTGTTAGGTACTTACAGTATGCATTTATGTACATATACATACGTTTAGATAACTTATAAAAACAATTCACCACTGACAAATTCATGTAAATGCAAGATGGCCGCCAAATATTCATCCAGACATGCAGTAAATGTGTGTGGAATAATGAAAATAAATAGCTCCACTTTCATACACTTTTTGTCTCACCCACGATAGTGGAACCTGAGACATAGCGGTCACAATTCCGGTTTCGACAGCGGCGGTGTCGTCGACAATTTGGGACGTAATTTTAGACGTAGCTAAATTTCCCATATCACTTGATCAGTTAGTCGGATCATTACCAAACATCATCAATAGCTTCCTCACATTGATAGCTATCCATCCAGTGTCATTTGGGTAGCCTTGACCTCCATCTTGGTTACCGTAACGTTTGTGGGACATAAATTTTGGACGTAGCTACATTTCTCATATCTCTTGATCCGTTAGTCGGATCATTATCAAATTTCATCATTGGCTTTCTCACATTGATGGCTAGCCACCCACTGTCATTTGGGTGACCTTGATCTTCACCTTGGTGACATAAACCTTTGCGGGACATAAATTTTGAACATAGGCAAATTTCCCATATCTCTTGATCAGTTAGTTGAATCATTACCAAATTTGATCAATAGCTTTCTCACATTGATCGAGATCCACCCACTGTCATTTGGGTAACATTGACCTTTACCTTGGTGACCTTAACCTTTAATTTTGTACATACAAGTTAGGTCCAAATGTTGAATTCCTCCTGATCCGTTGTTCGGATCTTTTACCAAACTTCATCAATAGCTTCCTCATATTGATGGCTATACACCCAGTGTCTCATTCGGGTGACTGTGACCATGGTGCCCTTGACCTTCATGTCAATAATTTTGGACGTACATCCAAACATTGAATATCTCCGTTAGTCCGATCATCTCCAAACGTCATTAATAGCGTCTTCACATTGATGGATATCTACCAGTGAATTTGGCTGACCTTCACCTTGGTGACCTTCACCTTGGTGTCAACAATTTTTGACATACGTCTAAATATCTCCTGATCCATTAGTCATAACATTACCAAATGTCAAAAATGGCTTCCTCACATTGATAGCTATCCATCCAGTGTCATTATGGTGACATTGACTTTTGTGTCAATAGTTTTGATGTACATGTACGTTCAAATGTTGAATATCTCTTGATCCGTTAGTCAGATCATTACCAAACTTCCTCACTTTGACGGCTATCCCAGTGTCATTTGTGTGACCTTGATCTTTGTGAACGTGACCTTCGTATCAATAATTTTGGACTTCCTCATATTGTGACCTTGACGATTTGACCTCTGCAGTAGTCGGTATCCATTCATTTTGGCACCAACACAAAATGTTCATGTTTGAAGGAGCATTATAAAACAAAGTTTAAACTTTAAGAAGATCTACATCATTCTGCATGTATAGGCAAATAGTATTAGACATAAAATTGCCAAAGATCGGAAAAAAATACAGGTACAGAATATAATTAGAAGAAACATATCAAAACTCCCCATCAATCCCACTTGAGCTTAATCCAGAATTCAAGATGGCGTCCAAGATGGCTGCCATAAATTGATTAAACACATAAATGTGACTAGTATAATGAACATATTCGCAAATAGAATGGCGGCATATCACTGAACAATGCAATGTATTGATAGTCCCACTTTACTGACAATATCGGGGAGTATATACATTGTATGTGGTTAGATAAATATGGTACTTAACGTTTAATTCAAAATTCGTAAAACCGTTAACGCAATGTAATTTGACCTTGCCCTTTTGTAAGAAGGCCAAATGAATGGTCTACAGAATGAAAGTATGTATGGTAGCAAAATAGCGTTTGATGATGTTTCACGTTGACACAACTTAGTGTTGCAGATCTACGTATAAGGTATTTGAAGAAAATAAAACCGGAAATTTGTGAAAAGTTATAACGCAATCTGATTATGATTGGAGAGATATAAGTGATGTACATTTTAGACGGACTCTCCCACAGATGGACGGACGTACATATGTCATCATGATCACTATGTCTCACTTTCCACGATGGGCTCGACAAACACTTGCTTTTAGGCCCTGGGCGCATTAGGGTTGTCAGTACCATTCGAACGCACCAAAGATTTCTGGTGCCAATGTGTTCAGAAAAATATACATAAACAAGATGGCCGCCGGTGAAAAAAGCATCGGCTACAGTAGGATATATATTACATTGTGGAACCAGTATTAGAAGGGTCATATTGGCGCGTCTTATTTTATTTAATAGCTAATACATTACCGAATATATAACAATCGATATAAGCCTGAACCGAGCTTGTGAAAATGTGGGTACCTAACACTAGGTCTGAAGTAATACGGTCACAAGTCGTTCAGATATATGTATCCTGAACATTACATGTGTTAGAAACATTATGGCTGTCGTGCACACTTGTTAAGTTCCACAAACAAGATGGCAGTAATTGTTGAAAATTACATATATTTTTCTCTCTAGATGTATCGTACATGCATAAACGAAGAGAATTTGCCAATCAACTTCGGATAGTTAATAAATATAATGCATCCACCTGTTTACCAAGCTATTTTGTGATACCTACATGTTCAATAAAAGATGGCCGCCATTTTATACGAATTGTGTTGATTATGCGGATCAGTTGGCATACACTACCTGCCATGATCAGGTTCGGTACCAAGCAACATAGACGGGCTCACAAGATGATTAGACACAATTGTGCTAACCATGGCATATGTCCGAAGATAATTAACGTTTAAATATATATGAGAAAAGGGTGGCGGCCAGTGTTAATCTACTAACAGAAATTGCATCATTTTGTACCAGTAATACCAGAAGGGAAATGATAACAATTTCTGACACATACGAGGTGACACATTGCAAAATATTTACTTCTCATATTTTAAAGGAATATAATTATAATTTGTATAAATCAAAGATGGCCGCTATTTTACAGGCATTTTGTCAAGTATGTACATGTACATAAAATGGCATACTCACTATATTTGGGTCGACTATTAACTGTTAATTGATAACCCCTGACTATATAAACGAGTACATCATGTTCCAGTCCGAAACTAAATGTTGCAATGCTGTTTAGACTGCTATGTCCTGATCATATACATTGGAAGTATTAGTTGTATATATATTACATCACTGTCCGCCCGTCTTTAAAATAATTGTATATGATATTTGTTAATAATTATAAAAGTCAAGATTTTTAATACACCATTTGGTAATCGAGTTCACTCACAGATCTGTAGGAAACATCTTCTGTTTGTATTGGTAATATGTGTCTGCATAAAACACGGTTGCTACCTACATATTGTATTGTTTAATATTTAAAATATATGTACAGCCGTTGTGTTTTCACAAGTACAAGTACGCTATGTACGTAGATATGTGTAGATTAATGGTGCCTATATAGAGACCGACCCACACATTCGGATTTTAATATTTTGCTGAAAAGAATATTTGATACAAATTTCATGGAATCAGTATCTGCTATATATGCATGCATGCACAATTGTCCGGTTATTTAATGTGTTTATTCCAAAATTAAGTACTAATTTGAATTCTCCTATCACAAGTATACCAGCCATCCTCGTTTAACGGTAATTGTTCGTTCAGCCAATGTTACTAGTATGCGGTCGTAATAGGAATACAGTAGACATCAAGTTGGTGTATGTGTTGTATATTTATGGCAATGTATTTTGCAAATAAACAATATAAAACTAATATTCTGACACCAATGGATAACCCCGGCCGCCAATTGGATTGACAAACAGTATATAAACTCAAATTTTGCCAGAAGCTTTAGCGCAAACGTCATTTGACTGACTATTGGCCTTGGGGCAGCTATAGAATGAAACCATGTATCGCAAATATGCAAACAGTATATCATGGTTAACAGAAAATACAACACATTTACAAAATATTACAATTTATCACGTTTATGTTGTCGGCGGAAGTATGAAAATAAACAAAGGAACGAAAATGAGATTGTTTTACCCATTGACATGCTGCACATACTGAGCGGATATTATATCAAAATAGTTTTGTTTTGGTTTTAGTAGTATTAATGTGCACTGTCTACTTGCTGCATCCTCGTTGGGATATCGAACATAGAGCTGAACATATAATACTTCTACTTTCTGCCTGTCCAAAGTTAGCCGCTGTTCTGCTTGTTTTATTCATAATATTGATACTATACCGAAATGAGACCACATATACTAGACCACCGTATATTGGTAATAACAGAAAAGATGTGCACTGTATGACAAGCTGTGTATGGAAAACCAAAGCAGAGCATGGTGATACATTCTATCTACCACACGTTAGCATCCACCATACTGTGTCACGAGAAATACATCAACATAGTGGTTTATCCAGCATCATTATTCAGTTTGCCTGTCAGTCTTCACCTTTCATGATCCAAGTGTATACATGTATTCCTAGCTCTATTTATTGTCTTTTCAAATATGATAAACAACACAAGTGAATAAATTATTTCTGTGGCCGTTTCATAAATGTTTCGTTGTCATATCTCATTCTGTTTGTGCATGCTATGCTATGGACAATATATAAGACAAGATACCCAAAGGAGACACATGAACCTATAGAACCTATAGAAGAAACGTAATACATCAGTTTAAAACGCATAACGCGCACAATTATTAGCGGCGGAGCTTTCAACATGGCACAAACATGCAATCCACGACCAGCAGTTGGAGTATTGATTAATGTATATTGGTTTACATGCATCACCACCTTCGCAGACACTGTCCACAAATCTTTTAATGTATTTTCATATACATTGTTGATATTGTGCTCAGGAGCATACAAAATGCACATGCTAGAACCAGTATGTTGGTAACAGAGGACGTAATATCCCCCCTACATGTATACCCAACTAACATAGTCATAATGTATGTCTGCTTGTGGAGAAGTATGTGAATAGTGAGGCAGCATTTTCTATAAAAGATCTATCCAATTTAGTATAATATCTATACATAGACAATATAGTGGTGGTGGGGCGGTACAGATTCTATTTACCGGTATATGCAATAATTCCCCATTACCATACCATAACTATTATGTATGCTGGCTGGTAGAGAGTTCTCTAGATTAAATCTCTACCATAGCTGCATATGGTTGGTATAAATGTATAGCAGATGGTGGGGGTGGGTCTGGAAAATAAAAACAGTATATCTGTGTAGAACAGCAAGCATGTGGCATGTATTGGTGGGGAGGGGGAGATTTTCCTAGGAAATATCCCCCCCCCCCCAATCATCTACCATATACATAGCGGATGTGAATGTCTCTTTGTAGACAAGAATAGCCCACGATTGGGGGAGTATTTCTGATGAAATGTATCTTGGTGTAAAACGGATAGCATTTGGCATGTATTTAGGAGGGGGGGGGTGTGAGATTTTCCTAGGAAATATCCCCCCCCCCCCCGCCACCATCTACCATATGCAAAGTGGATGTGAATGGATGTGAACATACATTTCATTTCATCAGAAATACTCCCGCAATCACCTGCTATTCTTCTCTACAAAGAGACAATCACATCCACTTTGCATATGGTAGATGTTTGGGGGGGGGGGGGGGGGTTATTTCCTTGGACAAAATCTCCCCCCCCCACCAATACATGGCACATGCTGTCTGTTCTACACCAACATACATTATTTTGTTTCATCAGAAATACTTCCCCAATCGTGGGCTATTCTTGTCTACAAAGAGACGTCCACTATGCATATGGTAGATGGTGGCGGGGGGCGGGTGGGGGGGAGGGGGGGTGGGGTATTCTTGTCTACAAAGAGACAGTCACATCCGCTATGCATATGGTAGATGGTTGGGTGGGGGGGGGAATATTTCCTAGGAAAATCTCCCCCCCCCCCCTCCCTCAATACATGCCAAATGCTATCTGTTCTACACCAACATACATTATTTCATCATGAGGGAGGTGGGGTTATTCTTGTCTACAAAGAGACATTCACATCTGCTATGCATATGGTAGATGGTTGGGGGGGGGGGATTTCCTAGGAAAATCTCCCCCCCCCCCCCCCCCCCCCCCCCCCCCCCCCCCTCCTCTCTCTCCCATATGCGTCGCGTGCTAACTGTTCTACACAAACATTTTCACTTGATCATCTTCCCCCAATCTTGTGATATTCTTGTCTATCAAGGGACTTACACTATGCATATGGTAGATTGGGGTGGGGTGTGAGGGAGGTGATTTTTTATGTTCCCCTTTCTTATACTACCAAATGACATACATTGTGCCTATGTGCACATGTTTGGTGGGAAATAATTATGCTTTGTAGCATTCAAACACAAACTTTTGGGTGGGGGTAGAATTTCCAGGGTGGGGGGGGGGAGAATTTCCTAGGGTCGAGCCTGGAAATATTCCCCCCCGGGGGAAATTCTTCCCCGGGGGGAATATTTCCAGGCTCGACCCTGGAAATCTTCCCCCGCGGGGGGGGGGGAGAATTTCCTGTGACACCGGCATGCAAGTCGAACAATTAACACATACAAAATATATGGTTGGTTAGTCAGAACCTCGCCTGTGTATACAAATAGTTTATGTCAATGAATGTGCTACATGAGTGAATGACATATCCATTCTGTATTGGATTGCAATTATTAATAGCCCATTTGCACTAAAACTAAGACATATATTGATCCACTTAAGTTCAGTTAAGCATGCATGTGCATGAGAAATAGAAAATAATACATCGGATAGACCGAACACCACTTCCTGGCCTGCAAAATAAGGGTAATGTACCAAATATGTGCAGGTAGGTCAAGTATTGAATGGGAACTAAAATGGATTCCATGATTAACGGTACACGGTCCCACAAATAAACACTCAGGCAATCAGCTAGAAATAGAACGTGAACCGCTTAGTATACGTTGTTTTCATTGTCGTGTTCGGCGATAGTCGTGGGCATCTTGACATTGTTTGTAATGTTACTGATCAAAACACACATCATAACCCTCTTGCTTACTTTGCCGTCATGTTTCCCTGAGGTCAGTAATCAACATAACGTAAGCACTGAGTAAGGAAAAACTATTAAATGAATGAAGTGATCTAATGTTCGCTACATGTTCAAACAAGTATGTCAGACTCGTATACTCATGATATTCATATCAAATGTTGGTTGCATGGATTGTCATCTATATTAAATTGTCGCTGAAAGTGGAAGTATGATGTATGTTATATTAATTGGCTATATTACATACTTTTGCTTAAATTTGATTTTGTCATATGAATTGTGTTCATTTTGTTTACTTATACATGTATAGACGTTTCTTCTTGCACAGTATGCCGTGCATGGTAATGCATAAGACAAAATACAAAATAGAATAACACATGATACAATATGTCCAATCTTACGACAGATATATTATTACTAATGAGCGTTGGTAGAGGATATTACACTTTTCATCAAACAAATCACCTGTACAGTCCCCAAATTGTATGATAAGCACAAAGTACACTGTATTGTAAATGTAAAACAGGTATGTATTACGGCTTCTAGTCTTACTAAAACAGATATATAGTACAAAACAAGAGTTCCGAAGGTCACAATATACTCCCGTCGAGGCAAGGCCAGTCAACAAGGGGAGATAACTCACTGAAAAATCAATAGGCTTCTTCATCTTGCCGTGATACATGTATACTGAATTTGGTTACGATCGGTGAAGTAGAACTCGAGTTATTGCGTGGACAAGGATAGAGTGGGAAAATTAAAAATTGCCTGCCAAGGGGAGATAAGTGATTGGACATTTTTAAAAATCAATAGGCTTCTTCGTCTTGCCGTGATAAACATGTATACCAAATTTGGTTACGATCGGTGTATTATAACTTGAGTTATTGCATGGACAAGGATACAGAGTGGGAAAATTAAAAATGGCCACCAAGGGGAGATAAGTCCTGCCCGCCCGTACAAGATGAATACATAATACGTCTCGTTTTTTCAAACGGGCATATAATTATCATTTTATTCAGCTGCTACCGTTATAATGTATATGGGGCTTTAGTTTCATTGCTACACATATTGTACGAACTGGCGACCTCAAACAAGTATTGAGAAACTTCTTTAGGCATGCCAATGGTTTAATCGTCGAAGCTGATTGGTTTGCTCTTGTCTGATATGTTTTGTGTAATATGCGAACTGAATTCCAGAAATTGCTGTTCCAATTTTACAGTGATGGATATCTTAAATATGCAAATTAATATGTGTATGTTCCTTTTCATGCTTTTAGTAAGCTGTAGATCAACGAATGTGTATAAAATGCGTGTGATCTTTGCATTTCAAAAGGTCGGCCATATTGTATATGCAATATTACACCTTTATACCACAATGTTATGCTTTTGTTATGTATCATTATTAATACCACTATGCTAAACACCTTGGGACTATATTAGTTTTATATATGTGTGAGGTGTCAACACTTAATTGCTCGTGCGTGCCTGTTTCTTTAAATAATTCATAGAATTTGTGTAAAATGGCAGCCATGTTGGTTTCTGTACATCATATTCCTAATAAAATGGATTGATAAACATTTAGTCGTCTATGCTGTATTAAATGCCTGAAGTTTATGGGTATTTGTGCTTTTAGAACTGCTTCCACAACAGGATATGCCCTCACATGTAGTAAAGTACTTTTTCATTGGCGGCCATCTTGTTTATGCAAATTATTTGGCTTAAGCTGCTACTTCTGGAGGTCTATCATGCGGGAATAAGAGTAAATATGTTTAGTCACATTGGTAACAAAAATCTTTGATGCGCAGAGATGGTACTAAAAACCCTATTTTGTGCCGGTACGCCCAAGGCCTATTTAGCATCTGCCTTTCTTTAGGAATTAATTCACATTATTAGCTATGCATTTGATAAAATAAAGCATATTGCAATACAGTATGTAAGATCAATGTAATTCAACGTGGCCTCCGATATGGCTGACAAAGCCTAGCTAATACATTGTGATCAGTCACACACGGTGTATAACGTTTCAGAAATATTGTCCCTTGCCGTGATTACATTTACATACGAGTACATCAAGGACATAACGCATACATTTTGTGTGAAATGAGTAATTATTTGTGAGGAACATGTGTCGTTTCGCCTGGCAGCCTATAGTTGTATGCATATATGCCTACATTCTATGTATCCGCTTTTATTATGATATTGTCAGATCTTATATTTTAAGATACATATACATGTATTTGATATATTATAATACATATGTTACGTATCAAATTAGGTAGCATGCCCTTCTCGTGTGCTTACCAGGGATATATTACTTACAATGTTGCAAGTTATATATTATATGTAATTCATATGGATTGCAGGGCAATGCATATATTATATAAGTCTACACTTTTTAGAATCATACAAGTCTGAACTTTCATCTATATATAAGTGTGTGACCCACTGTCCTGGTCCCATTGCATTGTTAACAACCGAGGTTTAAGGAATCTCCTGTCCGTGGGAACACTTTTACACTAACTGACATTTTGTGGGCGGTTGGCGCATGAGACGGGTATGTTAGTGGTGTGAGTCATCCTTACCAGAATCGTGATGTCCCCGATTTGGCCCTCATGTACATTTGGCTTTCTTGTTCGTGAGTGTTGAATCCGGTTATTCCAATTGTACGTGCAGTGTGATTAGTGTACTCCGATTACTTTTAGGGGCTGGGACTAAGTGACTTGTGCATTGAGGACCTGACCCCAGATCAGAATTTTCTAAAATTTAGGGCTGAATATATATTTTCTTGATGCAAATACTCAGTTTTGATTTTGGAACCCCTCTTTACAGATCATGAGATGAAATACAGGATTTACCCCAGGTGCCTAAAATTACCATTGCTGTTGACTGCCCATTAAACACAATTAATCTATCTATCTATATACCATTCTAGCGGTCCAAAAACATTAGTTTTAACATAATGTGTATACTTATTTTATGTTCTTTTCAGAAACAAGCAGCATGAATAGTATTCAATTCAATCATCGCTATCAGGGGATCACTTTATATGATTACGTGAATATTATGTGTGGCATTAATACTGTGGTGGTATGCATATGTTGTACCAGTTCCTGCAGATGTCAACAAGTGGAATGTCACACAAATTAGAATGAGAATCTTGCATGTATGTGTACGTTAATGTATTGTTGGTTTGTAAATATGATCATAATGAGTGTAGTATTGTATAATAAATGGATATTTCAAATTCAATCGATCAATCATGTTTATCCGTGCAAATGGATCTCCCAACTGACAATAACATATGATATATCTGCTGCTGTTATCTCACATATGAAACTTTTACTATTATGCTGTCCATCTTCCATAAATGCATCGATGTAAAAATGAATTATTTACAATTAGTATATTTCTAGGTACCATCATTTTTGTCGCGCCTGCTTTAGCAGAGACGTGACTATAGTCGGCGCTTTTTCCGTCATCCGCGTCGTCGTCGTCCCGTTTTTTTGTAAGGCAAATGGGTTAAAGTCATTGTTTTTTCACAATATCTCTTTAACCCCTTGCCACACTTTCATAATATTTCACATCAATGTTTGTCTAGGGATGATGCTTCATTACGCACATCCCCACATCCAAATTCTCAAGGTCAAGGTCATTTATTTACTTTTAATGTTCACCGGTTTTGTAACAGAAATGCGTTAAAGTTACATGTATTCTTTTTTCACAATATCTCTTTAACCCCTTGCCAGACTTTCATAATATTTCACATCAATGTTTGTCTAGGGATGATGCTTCATTACGCACACCCCCACATCCAAATTCTCAACGTCAAGGTCATTTATTTACTTGTAATGCTCACGGTCAAATGCCTCGGCAGGCGCGATACCGCTTCCGTGGCGGAATTCTTGTTTGGGTTAGGCTACCGATACAGATCAAAGGTACTTATGATCGATAATTTCAATGTGGTGCTTTGTGACAATAATTCCACTGATGATTTGTTTAAAAAGTTACTGACAAATTTGCTAATTTAGTAGGTTATTCCAATTAGTTATGCAGTTAGAAACATAACTGTGGTTGATATTGCTGCAGTGAACTAACATTTGAGACATGTTTCAAGCATAAAAAACAATAAAAAGTGTTTTCATCTCCCTGTGCTGATTTGCCGCATATAGTTTGCGACATTTCTCAAAATTTGGTGGCTGTCTTCAATATAATTTAGCATAATATAATAAATAAAATATCAAATGTACTGCGTAGTTCAAATGTCTCGTAATGACCCATATAACAAATTCAAATATACATGTAGTAATTAGGTAAATGTTGTATGTTTTATATACAAATTACGTCATTTTGTGACATTTCTCGCCATTTGACAAAATGTCCAATGTGTATAAAATCTATTGTATAGTTGGAATGTCTCAGTCCTAATAAACTCAATACTACATTTGAATATAGTTATTCCAAATGTTTCGCATGTTTGCTCAGTTTTGTTTGTATTACACTTCACAATTTTGATTATTGTGATAGATTAGTTATATTCAGTATGTTTCGGCACATTTTTTCCTTATTGGTTTAGTGGGTTTTTGCATTAGTTATGATTTTTTTGTCATTTTGGCATTTAGGACGCCATCTTGCTTCGTGGATTAAGCTCCAGTGGAATTCATGGGGAGTTTTGATATGTTATTACAAATGATATTTTGGTCATTTTCTGAAAAATTCAGCTTCGGCTTATTTTTTTCCGATCTCAACCCTAATACTCTTCGCCTAGTACTGGGCCATGGAAGAATGGATCACTATATCATAGTACACGGAGCACAGTGGATCTATTTAGGATAAAAACATACTGCTCGTATGAAGTTATTGAAGTTTGTGGTTATGTTACAGAAACTGTGATCTTTAGTAGCAATTTTGATTCTTTCCTCGCCCTTTGTTGGCTGTGACCAGCCTGTGCATCCACACAGTCTAATCAGGATCTACACTGTTTGCTAGTGCCAGACAAGTTACTGCCATGCTTCTAACAAATATTATAGATCCTTAATATGCTGGCAGAGTTGGCTAGTAGGTCCAGAGCTATGCTTGACACATGACACATGACACAGAGTCCACAACAGTAAGCCACATTTCTCAAATTACAGCAAATATGGGCTCCCAGATAAGACAAGGTACATCATGACATTTGCAACCAGCGCAGCCACAGATCAGACTGTGTTTGCCAATCTTTTACTCAAGTGGTAATAATATTGTTTTCAACACAATTAATTCTTAATCCAAATGAGTGAAAACAATGAATGTACCACCACACTCAAAGGATGTCATGCAGGGATGTTAGTCTGTCCATCTTCAAATGTTAGGTTTTTGTTTTTAGCTCACCTGTGCGAAGCTCATGTGAGCTATTGTTACCGCAATGTGTCTGTTGTCCGTCGTCGTCCGTCGTCTGTGAACATTTTCAAACGTCTTCTCCTCGGTAACCATTGGGTCTATAGTCACCAAACTTCATGGTCATGGTCTTTAGGTAGGGGGATTACAAAATTGTTAAAATGACGTCATTACATAATCCAAGATGGCCGCCGTCTAAATATAGCACAAATTCTTAAAAAATCTTCTTCTCAAGAACCGCCAACCGGATTTCGACAAAACTTGGTAGGAATGATCGATGTACATTGCTCTTTCAAAGTTGTTAAAATGGTGACCCTGGGGTAAAAAATGGGCGTGGCCCGTGGGGTCAAATAGGGGTCAAATTTTATTTTTGACTGAATATGGTCATTTCATATATCAAATTGAAGGTATCAATGAGGCGATCACTCTGGTGCATTTTTTGTCCAAATCGGATTGTTATGTCATCCAAGATGGCCGCCGAATGGTCAAAAGGTCGTTCTTTTATTAGAGATTTCAAAATTATTCTTCACATGAACCGCTTGGCCCATGGTAGCCAAACTTAAAAATTATGGTCCATGGGTGAAGCCTTTTCAGATTTGTTAAAATGGAGGTCATCGCTAATCCAAGATGGCCGCCGTCTAAAAATAGCATAAATTCTTAAAAAAATCTTCTTCTCATGAACCGCTGGCCGGATTTCGACGAAAAAAACTTGGTAGGAATGATCGATGTACATTGCTCTTTCAAAGTTGTTAAAATGGTGACCCCGGGGTCAAAAATGGGCGTGGCCCGTGGGGTCAAATTGGGGTCAAATTTTATTTTTGACTGAATATGGTCATGTCATATATCAAATTGAAGGTATCAATGAGGCGATCACTCTGGTGCATTTCTGTCGAAATCGGATTGTTATGTCATCCAAGATGGCCGCCGAAAGGTCAAAAGGTCGTTCTTTTATTAGAGATTTCAAAATTCTTCTTCACATGAACCGCTTGGCCCATGATAGCAAAACTTAAAAGTTATGGTCCATGTGTGAAGCCTTTTCAGATTTGTTAAAATGGAGGTCATCGCTAATCCAAGATGGCCGCCGTCTAAAAATAGCATAAATTCTTAAAAATTCTTCTTCTCATGAACCGCTAGCCGGATTTCGACGAAACTTGGTAGGAATGATCGATGTACAATGCTCTTTCAAAGTTGTTAAAATGGTGACCCCGGGGTCAAAAATGGGCGTGGCCCGTGGGGTCAACTTTTATTTTTGACCGAATATGGTCATGTGATATATCAAATCGAAGGTATCAATCAGGTGATCACTCTGATATATTTTTTGTCCAAACCGGATTGTTATGTCATCCAAGATGGCCGCCAAAATGTCAAAAGGTCGTTCTTTTATTAGAGATTTCAAAATTCTTCTTCACATGAACCGCTTGGCCCATGGTAGCCAAACTTAAAAGTTATGGTCCATGGGTGAAGCCTTTTCAGATTTGTTAAAATGGAGGTCATCGCTAATCCAAGATGGCCACCATCTAAAAATAGCATAAATTCTTAAAAAAATCTTCTTCTCATGAACCGCTAGCCGGATTTCGACGAAACTTGGTAGGAATGATCGATGTACATTGCTCTTTGAAAGTTGTTAAAATGGTGACCCCGGGGTCAAAAATGGGCGTGGCCCGTGGGGTCAAATTGGGGTCAAATTTTATTTTTGACTGAATATGGTCATGTCATATATCAAATTCAAGGTATCAATGAGGCGATCACTCTGGTGCAATATTTGTCGGAATCGGATGATTATGTCATCCATGATGGCCACCAAAAGGTCCATTTATTCAAGATTTTTAACGTCTTTTTCTCAGGAACCACATGGCCGATGCTGGGTGAAGCATTTTCAGATTTTGTAAAATGAGAGTCATCGCTTAATCCAAGATGACCGCCATCTAAAAATAGCACAATTTTTTTAAAACACATGAACTCAATGTCACATTCTCCTCTGGTGTTCATGGAGTCAGGTGAGCGAATTAGGGCCATCATGGCCCTCTTGTTTATCTGTTTCACCCGGCTACCTATCTGTCACACCAGCACCACCTGGCAGCTATTGTTATCAGCCAGCGGTACATTTATTTGCAGACATGCGGCTAGTGATCCTTGATACCTATGACGATGTCAACGAGTGGGCGGCCAAATATATCCGTAGGAAGATCCTCGACTTCAAGCCTGGGCCTGACAGATACTTCACACTCGGCCTACCAACCGGTGAGCAGGTTAAACTCAATACAGTACAGTGAACCCTCCCTAGGCCAGATACCCGGCATTCCTCAATGGTTTAAGTTGGATGGGTTTCACTGCCTCACTTATTTTCAAGTTATATCCCTTTGTTTTTTTACACACTGCTTTCTTGTGCTTAGCATATCTTGAATACCCTTTGGAATATTTTCATGAAACTTCACACATGCATAGACCATGACCCAAAGGTGTGTTGCGCACAAGAATGACTGACAACTGTTGCCTCACTAAGTATGCCCCCTATGCGATAGCAAGTGGGGCATATTGCGTTGCTCTTGTGGTTCCGTACGTCCGTCTGCACTTCCGTACGTCAATACATCCGTCCGTGCACATTTACTTAAAAAAGTTTGTAAAAGTTTCTCCAACATGTAATATCTTCAATATTACTTGAAGGATTGCTTTAATATTTGGACAGTTCATTCACCTGAACATGTGTGACGCACTCACACCACCAATGACATGACTTTGACCTTTGTGGCCTTCAAATGGTGTTGAAACACTTAGCCATTTTCTTACGTCGAAAAAATTTGTAAGAGTTTCTCCATCATGTAATATCTTTAATATTACTTGAGGGTTTGCTTTAATATTTGGACAGTTCATTCACCTGAACATTTGTGACGCACTCACACCACCAATGACATGACCTTGACCTTTGTGACCTTCAAAATGGTGTTGAAATACTTATCCATTTTCTTTTTTGTTTTATTAAATGTTTTTTATTCTCTTTGCTACATGTACATGTACAAACACAAGATATACAAACAGTTCAATGAACAAAGTTCATATATATGTCAGTTCATACGCATGGCTACATTTCAATGAACATTCTGAATAATAACGTATTGATGCTTGCCTACATGTAACATAGAGTTTTTTTAATAAATAATAGGGGTTTTATAGGGTGTTTGGGCTATAAGACTGAACATTATAGGTCGTGTATTTTTATGAGAAAAAAAAATAGTGAGAAAAACGTTATCAAAATAAAATATAGGAATGGACGTCCATTACATGTTCTGGGCTGAAGGTATATTGATACACATAGCAGATGAATGCTTTACATATTTATTTCCATAAAGTCACTCCATTTTGAATTGAAAATATCTAGTTTATCCTTAATTGGGCTGAAGGTATATTGATACACATAGCAGATGAATGCTTTACATATTTATTTCCATAAAGTCACTCCATTTTGAATTGAAAATATCTAGTTTATCCTGAATAGTGGCAATAGTCTCTTCCATTATTATTGTTTGCTTCAGATATATTTTAAAATGGCCTATCGATGGTTGTGTTTCATCATATTTGCACTTAAAAAAAAAAAAAATTATAGATGAATTAAAAAGCTGATAATCATTGTTTTATTTTTGCAGTCAACCCTCATGTGACAAAATGATATATTTTCATGTTAAATTACTATTGTAGTCTAGCCTACTTGTTTGCAATAGTAGGTTGATATCCGACCAAAAAGGTTGTATAACGTTGCATTCCCAAAACGTATGCTTATTATAATCCACATTCATATGACAGAATTCACATAAGTTAGATGGTTTTAATTTGCAATTGAATTGAAAGGTATTGTTTGGAATTAGTCTCATCAAATATTTGTACTGTAATTATTGTGCTTTTATACGACAATGAAAAAATGTATTTCTATTCTATATCTTGTTTATTTAGTTCGTTTTCCCATTTGATTATATGTTTTTGTTGTGCTAATCTTGATTTTCCAATCTGTATGTTATATAATATTTTATTTATATGCTTCGGTGATAAACATAAATTTATTGCATATTTGGGCGTTTCATTAGTCAATGGCTCGGTTTTCATTTCTAGTTTCCATTCAGTTTTAATTTTACCGAATAATTTGTAATATTTCAAAAAATTCTCCAGTATTTATGTTGCATATATTTTTCATATCGTTGAAGCTATAAAAGTATTTTATTCTAAAATCATATATATGTTTTAAATACATAATACCTTTATCATACTATTCTTTATAGAATATAGTTACATTTCTTTCATTTTTATACGCCCGTTTGAAAAAACGGGATGTATCATGTATTCATCTTGTGCGGGCGGGCGGGCGGGCACAGCTTGTCCACGCAATAACTAGAGTTATACTTGACGGATTGTAGCCATGGTATACATGTTTATCATGGCAAGCCGAAGAAGCGTATTGATTTTCAAAAATTTCCCATGACTTATCTCCCCTTGGCGGCCATTTTTATTTTTCGCACTCTGTATCCGTGTCCACGCAATAACTCAAGTTCTACTTCACCGTTCGTAACCAAATTCGGTGTACATGTTTATCACAGCAAGACGAAGAAGCCTATTGATTTTGATATATTTCCGATGACTTATCTCCCCTTGGTGGCCATTTTTAATTTTCGCACTCTGTATCCTTGTCCACGCAATAACTCAAGTTCTACTTGACCAATCATAACCAAATTCATTACATGTTTATCACGGCAAGACGAAGAAGCCTATTGATTTTGAAAAATTTCCAATGACTTATCTCCCCTTGGCAGCCATTTTTAATTTTCGCACTCTGTATCCTTGTCCACGCAATAACTAAGTTCTACTTCACCGATCGAAACCAAATTCGGTATACATGTTTATCATGGCAAGACAAAGAAGCCTATTGATTTTGAAAAAAATCCGATACTTATCTCCCCTTGGCAGCCATTTTTAATTTTCGCACTGTATCTTTGTCCACGCAATAACTCAAGTTCTACTTCACCGATCATAACCAAATTCGGTATACACGTTTATCACGGCAACACGAAGAAGCCTATTGATTCTCAACAATTTCCCATGACTTGTCTCCCCTTGGCGGCCATTTTTAATTTTCGGACTATCCTTGTCCTCTCTATAAGTCGAGTTCTACTTTTAGTTTACATGTTTATCACGTCAAGAGGAATTATCTCCCCTTGTTGACTGTCCCCTTGGCGTATATTGTGACCTTCGGCACTCTTGTTTATGTTTGAATTATGACACAAAATTTCATGTGATATGTTAGCACATGAATGATTAAAATTTACTTTGCACCAAGATGTTAATATATTGTTTAGGAACGTATATTGTTTTACAAGATGTTTGGTGTCATTTGAATTTAGATGGTATATCACCACCATATTTATTTAGTTCCTTATTGTATGCAAGTTTTAACTGACTCTGTTTAGTGGGTGGTGTTCAGGCGAACGCGATGGCGTAAATTAACGGTAGGGGTTCCTCCTTAGGAGTAAAAAAAAAACGTTTTGTTTCCTGTTACCCGACCGACCGTCTAGTTTTACCCCCGACTTTTTTTTTTACACCTGTCCCGTATCCAACTGGGAGAGCAACAGTTTGATTGCTCTGCGATGTTTTTGGTGCAAGGTCAACGAGATTCGGGTGCTAAACCATGGCTCATCGATAAATGACATTTACCATATGGTCCACACCAAATCTACGCCATTTAAGGCCACTTGCTCTGTGAGTATTGGCGATTTACAGCGTTAGAATTGTGTGTCCTGTGTTTTCACGGCATGACATTTTTGAAGGGAAAATAAGTTATTTCCTAATATGACATGAAATTTAAAAAAAATAACTGTTACAGTTGTGTAATTGTTTACTTTAGTGTGTCTAACAATTGATTCTAGATACACTATGACTTTTGACTATTTTTCCTGTCAAATAGTAATGCTTCAATATTGGAATATTCCAGTAAACATACATACTCCCCTGTGGAAGAGATATTCATGTGACACAGTTCATCCCCTACATTTCTTTTGTGTCGTCACCCTCCCTACATTTTTGTGGTGATCACGCCCCCACCCACCCCCCTACATTTTGTTCTCTTCCACAGGGCATTAGGTATATTAGCAGCGGTGTCAAAAATTGATTCACCCAACCCGGTCTGACTAAATTACAATGATACATTCACTGTACAGTAAAAAGTAATATATGGGATTTAGTATTAAACCCATTGACCCGGCCTTAAATGACCTTAGCTGTTGATAGGCCGTTAAGACAGTTATTTTGCCAATTAATGTCGAGTTCCATTTTTTCCAGTTTATTTAACAGTTTTGAAATGACTTAATTTTTATGCCACTGGGTTTCGAAGAAACTGGTGGCATATAGTGTTTGGACCGTCTGTCTGTCCGTCTGTCCGTCTGTCCTGTCCGCCTGTCTGTCCGTCACACTTTTCGGTTAACCACTTTGTCACAGTTTCTCAAATATGCTGCAGGTGGCATCCGCGTTCGACAGACGCATTTCTTGTTGGTATTAAGTTTAGTTCATGTACCCGTGTTTTATTGTTTGTGAATATTATTCCAAGTGTTGATGCATAGTCGTTTGACCAAGTATATTGATTGTTGTTACACCAAGGACTTGGGTTATATCTAAGCCCCCCGATTTTTAGTGCTGTGCATTTTTGTCGAGCCCACTTGCGAAAAGCGAGACATAGTGATCACAATGACGTCCGGGTGTCCGTCCGGGCCAACGTCCGGGGGTTTGAGAGCTTAGGGGCGTGGTTAGGAACAAAAGATTTCTTTGTAATATTCCGTAAGCTCATAAACTCTATTGTTGTTTAGGGGCTTTTTCTTTGTTCTTCAAACAATGGAAATACCCCATAAACCCAAAATGTTGGAACGTCCGTCCGTCCGTCCGTCCGTCCGAAATATGCGTTAAAGTTTTTAAATACCTTATATCTCTGCAGTCCTAAGTCACATTGACTTGAAACTTTGTATGCTTATTAGTCATGATCCATATATTCATGCTGTATCCCACTCATGCGGCCCCTGTGCCCAAGGTCAAGGTCAAATGACTTAGAAGTTTGAAACGTTTGTAAGTGGGATACACATGCGCTTTTGGACAAGCGTCAATTTCTATATGAGTAGATATGTGCGAGTGAGGACCATGTGCACCTATAAAAGTCTCCAAACTCTGGTTGATAACGCTCCTTCCAATATGACCATTGTGCTCCAAATGTTTATGTGCCATATAGGCAAACATTGGTGCTTCCTTATGATGAGTATATGCGCAAAGTTTATTTTGATTTTTGATTTGACCCCCCAGGTCATGGATTATCTTCCCCTTTTCGACTTAGAATTTGGCAATTTTGCCTTGTAACTCGTAAAACTTTTAAACGGTAAGAGCTACGGACCTGTAACTTGGGATGTAGCTTCCTTATGATGAGTAGATTCACAAAGTTTATTTCAATTTTTTATTCGACCCTTGGGTCATGGATTATCTACCCTTTTCTAATTAGAATTTTCCATTATTGGCTTTTAAGTTGTAAACATATAAACCCTCATAGCTACACACCTGAAACTCGGTATGTAGCTTCCTTATGAAGAGTAGATGCGCAAAGTTTATTTTGATTTTTTAATCGACCCCTGGGTCTTGGATTATCTCCCCCTTTTCGACTTACAATTTTCAAATTTTGGCTTGTAAGTTGTAAAACTTGTAAACCCTCATAGCTACACACCTGAAACTTGGTATGTAGCTTCCTTATGATTAATAGATGCACAAAGCTTTTTTATTTGACCACTGGGTCATGGATTATCTACCCCTTTTCGACTTAGAATTTGGCAATTTTGCCTTGTAACTCGTAAAACTTTTAAATTGTAATAGTTACAGACCTGAAACATGGTATGTAGCTTCCTTATGATGAGTAGATGCGCAAAGTTTATTTTGATGTTAGATTCGACCCCGGGGTCATGGATTATCTCCCCCTTTTCGACTAAGAATTTTACAATTTTGGTTAGTAAGTCGTAAAACTTTTAAACCCTTGTAGCTACACACCTGACCTGAAACTTGGTATATAGCTTCCTTATGATGAGTAGATACGCAAAGTTTATTTCAATTTTTCATTCGATCCCCAGGTCATGGATCCTTTTTTAGCTCACCTGAGTGAAGCTCATGTGAGCTATTGTTACCGCAATGTGGCCGTCGTCCGTCGTCGTCCATGAACATTTTCAAACGTCTTCTCCTCGGTAACCATTGGGCCTATGGTCACCAAACTTCATGGTCATGGTCCTTAGGTAGGGGGATTACAAAATTGTTAAAATGACGTCATTACGTAATCCAAGATGGCCGCCGTCTAAAAATAGCACAAATTCAAAAATCTTCTTCTCAAGAACCGCCAACCGGATTTCGATAAAACTTGGTAAGAATGATCGATGTACAATGCTCTTTTCAAAGTTGTTAAAATGGTGACCCCGGGGTCAAAAATGGGCGTGGCCCGTGGGGTAAAATTGTGGTAAAATTTTATTTTTGACTGAATAAGGTCATGTCTATATCAAATCGAAGGTATCAAAGAGGCGATCGCTCTGGTGCATTTTTCGTCAAAATTGGATTGTCATGTCATCCAAGATGGCCGCCAAAAGGTCAAAAGGTTGTTCTTTTATTAGAGATTTCAAAATTCTTCTTCACACGAACTGCTTGGCCCATGGTGGCCAAACTTCTCAGTCATGATCCATGGATGAAGCCTTTTCAGACTTGTTAAAACGATCGAGGTCGTCGCTAATCCAAGATGGCCGCCGTCTAAAAATAGCACAAATTCACAATCTTCTTCTCATGAACCGCTGGCCAGATTTTGACGAAACTTGGTAGGAATGATCGATGTAGAATACTCTTTCAAAGGGGTTAAAATGGGGACCCCGGGGTCAAAAATGGGCATGGCCCGTGGGGTCAAATCGGGGTCAAATTTTATTTTTGACCGAATATGCTCATGTCATATCAAATTGAAGGTATCGATGAGGCGATTGCTCTGGTGGAATATTTGTCGGAATCGGATGATTATGTCATCCATGATGGCCGCCAAAAGGTCCATTTATTCGAGATTTTGTACGTCTTTTTCTCAGGAACCGCATGGCCGATGCTGACCAAACTTCATAGGAAGTTAAGATCCTTGGGTAAAGCATTTTCCGATTTGGTATATGAGAGTCATCGCTTAATCAAGATGACCGCCATCTAAAAATATCACAATTTTTTTAAAACACATATGAACTCAATGTCACATTATCTGGTGTTCATGGAGTCAGGTGAGCGAATTAGGGCCATCATGGCCCTCTTGTTACTTAGAATTTTCCAATTTTGCCTTGTAAGTTGTAAAACTTTTAAACCCTCATAGCTACACACCTGAAACTTGGTATGTAGCTTCCTTATGATGAGTAGATGCGCACAATTTATTTTTATTTTTTATTTGACCCTGGGGTCATGGATTAACACCCCCTTTTTGACTAAGAATTTTTCAATTCCCATTGCACTGCACATATTGATTGGCATTATTATACATTTTATATCAGACTTAAATTTCCACACTGATATCAGGGGCGATATCTGTGTTTCCTTAAAATGTTAAAACAGACATTACTATTTATTCTTTGTATTTATTTTTATACGACCGTTTTAAAAAACGGTACGTATTATGTTTTACCGCGGGGCGTGTGGGCGTGCGGGTAGTCGACAGAAAAAATGCATATTTGTGTACATAACTCCTCTAAAACCATTCAGTCAACCGATCTGAAATTATGCACATGTCTTCTACACATACAGAGCTGCCAACTGTTACGATTTTTCCGTATTTGTTCCGGAAAATACGTTAGAAATACGGAAGTACGGATAGCAATTAAAAAGTACGATTTTTTAAAAAATCAGCGCGGAAATATCTGGAAATAATAATTTCGTTTCACAATTCTGCCAATAAATCCTATTTTTTTATTTACCCGTAATCATACTCGCCGAGGCGCTTACCATTTCGATTCTTGTTGTGTAATAATAGTAATTTCAAGCGCTCAGCGATATTGATTTATTCATCACGCAAATTCATAAAATGTCTGCTCCAAAGTGTGCAGCCAACGAATTTGGGTATTTTTTATCGAAAGAAGTTAGAACACATCTGTTCATCAATGATTACAGCGAGACATGGCCCAATTTGGTCCTGTCAAAGCGCGGTGATGAATTTGCGTCTTGCAAGTAGTGTAATTGTGATTTTTCGGTTGGCCGAAACAAGGGCCAAGGCTCTAAAAAAGTTAATTTATGCATATAAGTGAGTACTGATTTGTGTTCCGGAAAACATATGTGATGTTCCGGAAAATAGCCCCCTTTTCTCTCCATGTTCCTCATGTGACCGACATGGGGTTGGCAGCTCTGCACATATTGAAGATGTGCACCTTGGTGTTTTTGTGCCGAAATATCACCTTTTTAGCTCACCTGAGCAAAGCTCATGTGAGCTATTGTTACCGCAATGTGTCCGTCGTCGTCCGTGAACATTTTCAAACGTCTTCTCCTCGGTAACCATTGGGCCTATAGTCACCAAACTTCATGGTCATGGTCCTTAGGTAGGGGGATTACAAAATTGTTAAAATGACGTCATCACGTAATCCAAGATGGCCGCCGTCTAAAAATAGCACAAATTCTTCAAAAATCTTCTTCTCAAGAACCGCCAACCGGATTTCGACAAAACTTGGTAGGAATGATCGATGTACATTGCTCTTTCAATGTTGTTAAAATGGTGACCCCGGGGTCAAAAATGGGCGTGGCCCGTGGGGTCAAATTGGGGTCAAATGTTATTTTTGACCGAATATGGTCATGTTATATATCAAATCGAAGGTATCAATGAGGCGATCACTCTGGTGCATTTTTTGTCATCCAAGATGGCCGCCGAAATGTCAAATGGTCGTTCTTTTATTAGAGATTTCAAAATTCTTCTTCACATGAACCGCTTGGCTCATGGTAGCCTGAACTTAAAAGTTATGGTCCATGGGTGAAGCCTTTTCAGATTTGTTAAAATGGAGGTCATCGCTAATCCAAGATGGCCGCCATCTAAAAATAGCATAAATTCTTAAAAAATCTTCTTCTCATGAACCGCTAGCCGGATTTCGACGAAACTTGGTAGGAATGATCGATGTACATTGCTCTTTCAAAGTTGTTAAAATGGTGACGCCGGGGTCAAAAATGGGCATGGCCCGTGGGGTCAAATTTTATTTTTGACCGAATATGGTCATGTTATATATCGAATCGAAGGTATCAATGAGGCGATCACTCTGGTACATTTTTTGTCGAAATTGGATTGTTATGTCATCCAAGATGGCCGCCGAAATGTCAAAAGGTTCTTTTATTAGAGATTTCAAAATTCTTCTTCACATGAACCGCTTGGCCCATGGTAGCCAAACTTAAAAGTTATGGTCCATGGGTGAAGCCTTTTCAGATTTGTTAAAATGGAGGTCATCGCTAATCCAAGATGGCTGCCGTCTAAAAATAGCATAAATTCTTAAAATGAAACGCTGGCCGGATTTAGGTAGGAATGATCGATTTACAATGCTCTTTCAAAGTTGTGAAAATGGTGACCCCGGGGTCAAAAATGGGCATGGCCCGTGGGGTCAAATTGGGGTCAAATTTTATTTTTGACCGAATATGCTCATGCCATATATCAAATAGAAGGTATCGATGAGGCGATTGCTCTGGTGCAATATTTGTCGGAATCGGATGATTATGTCATCCATGATGGCCACCAAAAGGTCCATTTATTCAAGATTTTGAACATCTTTTTCTCAGGAACCACATGGCCGATGCTGGCCAAACTTCATAGGAAGTTAAGATCTTTGGGTGAAGCATTTTCAGATTTGGTAAAATGACAGTCATCGCTTAATCCAAGATGACCGCCGTCTAAAAATAGCACAATTTTTTTAAAACACATGAACTCAATGTCGCATTCTCCTCTGGTGTTCATGGAGTGAGGTGAGCAAATTAGGGCCATCATGGCCCTCTTGTTAACTTAGCCATTTTTTCTACATATTTGTATACAATTCTATATAGGGTACAGAGTTTGTGTACACAACTCCTCTGAAACAGTTCAGTCAATCGATCTGAAACTATACACTCGTCTTCTACACATATATTGAAGATGTGCACCTTAGTGTTTTCATGCAGAAAAAATATTTTTTAACAAAAATATCACCATTTGAACTTAGCCATTTTTTCTACATTTTAGTATCCAATTCTATATAATTTCTACTTTCCACATCTCTACCCTTAGAAATTAGTATCCCTTTTTATCACAACAAGAAGAAATAATACTCTAGAGTTTCAAATTCTAATTAATGTTTCTTGCCTTGGTGAAAGCTTCACATTTCTGCATCTTCGCTGTCTGGCCCACCTTCGACGGGCGTATTTTATGATTTGCGACACTCTTGTTTGATGTGCAATGATCATACATAGAGAATAGTTGGTTAGTGTCGTGAATGGGAAAAAATATCTGGCAAGGCTTAGGAATCGAGATGGGCGAGGCTCTGCCGAGCCCATCCCGTTTCCGTGCCGCGCCAGATAGTTTTTCCCATTCACAGCACTAATAGTCAGGGTGCCTACGTATTCCCATGGGCATGGAATGATAAATTTTGGCAACTAGTTGGGCTGTCTTTTGTAATATATTAGCATGTAAAAAATCGATGTTGCCATTTTTTCTGAAAAAAATTTACATATTGTTTTTACATTTTTGGAACATACCCCGTATTGCTTCAAATAACAGAGAAAATGCGCACAGTCGCATTATGTTCCACATGAAGCAAAGCTGGAAAACTGAATAGAGAATGCCGAATCTCTCAGAAAATCTTCATGTAACCTATGTCGCTGTAGTGGTGTGATGTCAGCAAAACGTGATCCCACAGAAACCGTGTTATTCAAGATGGCCGCCAAGATGGCCGACAACAATTAACAGAAATATATCGTCTACACTAATTACTATTGAGTGACATAAACAAAACGACTGGGGGTGGAGTTCATAAAATCCATTATATATCTCAAGTTTAAAAATTAGCCGGGTTAGGTAATTCAAGATGGCCACTTATAACTGAAAAGCAATGATTTTGAACTATAATGCTTATCATATGATGTATGCTGTATATGCTTTAAGAAGTTCCCCATCAGTGAACATTATTTAAGAAATCAGTACTGAACGACACCATATCCATGAACGTGTAATACAAGATGGCTGCCAAATAGAACATCGAGTAATAAAATGCCAACTTTTAAGCCAATTGTCATCGAATGATCATATTTTCTATCCATACTCTTTTGTGGACTTTTAGATTGTAACGAAACATGTTGTAACCCGCCTGGTGATGGTAAATCTGGGTTTGGAACATCATCCGGATACCACACCATTGCCTGGTAATGTGCACTCGCAATGTTTGACCCTCTAACTGTTTCTTTGTGAGGAGTTTCCATCTCGATTCACCAACATTAGTAATACTGGTCGTAGAGCTGGCATACAAATGTCTCGATAGATTCCGGAGTCTTTGATGTCAGACTCCTGGAATCAATCAAATCAAGAAATGCAAATGTTACTTCAGCGGAACACTTATTTAGTGTTGCTAACAGCTGATTTTACCCTTTCCGGCACACCTTCCAGTCTGGTCAGCTCCTCTGAACGCATGACAGCCCGACAATGCTTCAGTCCTCAAGACCCAAGAGCATGAACAATCGGGGCTAACGGCTTTTGTTCCCAACTCCTGTGACAAAGTATGTGCCCTCACAAAGTTGGTTGTACCGACGAATGGCAAGCGCTAGGACATCGATGTCTGGTGATTGAATGTAAAGGTCGGTAGCTCCTCGTTGAACGGCATCTATGCTACGCAAAATGATCGTTGTATCAGCTGTGAGCTACGCAGGTGTACATTTATACCGTTTGCAAAATCATATTTTCTTGAAGTGAAAACGAATGTCTTTTCACTGTTTTCAAAATGTTGCAGCGATTTCTGAGCCAGGTAAACAGTGAGCTCAGCTTTTATTCTAGTGTCCGATAGGAACTGATTTGCTGTGACCTTTCTAAGAGGTGTGGTATCTGTTACGTGAGACAATCCCTGGCTTGTTATTATGTCGTCTCTCGCATGCGACTTCTTTCTGGGAACTTTCAACGTCATCATAGATATCGAAAACCAGATGTATCTCGTCAAAATCGTTAGCTTTGTGCTTCAATATAGTAACAAAGTGGTTAGACCAATCCGCACAAGTCTTGGCCCACTCTGGTTTTCCCATTGACTGAACTACAGCCATTCAGTCTATAACAGTAAGTAAACATTCTTGGATGTTTTTGTGATGAGTCACACGATTCAGGTACAATTGAAGCTTCCGTTTCGTATGATGATTCACAATATTCGATCGCATGTACATTCCAATACTTCCATCAATCTGCCCTTGTATGTACGCTATATTAGTTCCCCAGTCATTCCGAACAAGGCACGTGGGATTGAGGTGATCTCGTGATGTCCGATGGTTTCTTTCAAATCGAGGGAAACAGCTCGATCATCTTTCATCTCGACAACTGGGCCAGCCAACTTATGCTTTGTTGTCTTTCTGGCACTCTTCCACATCTTAAGTTGGCCCTTTTTAGCTCGCCTGCACGAAGTGCAGAAGAGCTTATGGCATACCCCCGGCGTCGTTGGCGTTGGAGTCGTCCACAAACTTAACATTGGGGTAAATGTCTTATAACTTCTGTTTCCTTTCATGGAATGCATTCCTCAGATGACCCTCTATCATGCTGTAGCAAATCCATGACCCACCACCCAACCCTTACCCCAAGGTCAAGGTCACAAACTTAGCACATTCATAAACTTAACGTTGGATAAATTTCTTATAACATCTGTTTCCTTTCATGGAACGCCTTGATATTTCATACATGCATTCCTCAGATGACCCTCTATCATGCTGTAGCAAATCCACGACTCACCACCCAACCCTTACCCCAAGGTCAAGGTCACAAACTTAGCACATTCATAAACTTAATGTTGGGGTAAATGTCTTATAACATCTGTTTCCTTTCTTGAAACACCTTGATATTTCATACATGCATTCATCTGATGATACCCTATCGTGCTATCGCAAATGAATGACACACCGCCCACCCCTTACCCCAAGGTCAAGGTCACAAACTTAGCACATTCATAAACTTAATGTTGGGGTAAATGTCTTATAACATCTGTTTCCTTTCATGGAACGCCTTGATATTTCATACATGCATTCCTCAGATGACCCTCTATCATGCTGTAGCAAATCCACAACCCACCACCCAACCCTTAACCCAAGGTCAAGGTCACAAACTTAGCATTTTCATAAACTTAACGTTGGGGTAAATGTTGTGTAACTTCTGTTTCTTTACAGGAAACACTTTGATATTTCATACATGCATTCATCTGATGATCCTCTATTGTGCTACTGCAAATCCATGACCCCCCCCCCCCCCCCACCCCTTTCCCCTAGATCACCATCATAAACTTAACGTTGAAGTAAATGTCTATGTATAACTTCTGTTTCTTTACAGGGAACGCCTTGATGTTTCATACATGCATTCATCTGATGATACTCTATCGTGCCATAGCAAATCCATGACTTACCCCCCACCCCTTTCCCCAAGGTCAAGATCACAAACTTAGCACATTCATAAACTTAACGTTGGGGTAAATGTTGTGTAGCTTCTTTTTCGTTACAGGTAACGCTTTGATATTTCATACATGCATTCATCTGATGATCCTCTATTGTTCTATAGCAAATCCATGACCTACCCCCCACCCCTTTCCCCAAGGTCAAGATCACAAACTTAGCACATTCATAAACTTAACGTTGGGGTAAATGTTGTGTAGCTTCTTTTTCGTTACAGGAAACGCTTTGATATTTCATACATGCATTCATCTGATGATCCTCTATTGTGCTATAGCAAATCCATGACCCCCCCCCCCCCCCCCCACCCCTTTCCCCAAGATCAACATCATAAACTTAACGTTTGAGTAAATATCTTTTTATAACTTCTGTTTCTTTACAGGGAACGCCTTGATATGTCATACATGCATTCATCTGATGATAATCTATCGTGCTGTGGCAAATCCATGACCCACCCCCACCCCTTTCCCCAAGATTAAGATCACAAACTTAGCACATTCATAAACTTAACTTTGGGGTAAATGTCTTATAACATCTGTTTCCTTTCATGAAACGCCTTGATATTTCATACATGCATTCATATGATGATACTCTATCGTGCTATAGCAAATCCATGACCCACCGCCCACCCCTTACCCCAGGGTCAAGGTCACAAACTTAGCACATTCATAAAATTAACGTTGGGGTAAATGTTGTGAAACTTCTGTTTATTTACAGGGAATACCTTCATATTTGATACATGCATTCATCTGATGATACTCTATTGTACTATAGCAAATCCATGACCCACCTCCCACCCCTTTCCCCAAGGTCAATGTCACAAACTTAGCACATTCATAAACTTAATGTTGGGGTAAATATCTTATATAACATCTGTTTCCTTTCATGGAACGCCTTGATATTTTATTCATGCATTCATCTGATGATACTCTATTGTGCTATGGCAAATCCATGACCCACCCCTTACCCCAAGGTCAAGGTCACAAACTTAGCACATTCATAAACTTAATGTTGGGGTAAATGTCTTATAACATCTGTTTCCTTTCATGGAACGCCTTGATATTTCATACATGCATTCCTCAGATGACCCTCTATCATGCTGTAGCAAATCCACAACCCACCACCCAACCCTTACCCCAAGGTCAAGGTCACAAACCTACCACATTCATAAACTTAACGTTGGGTTAAATGTTGTGTAACTTCTGTTTCTTTACAGGGAATACCTTCATATTTCATACATGCATTCATCTGATGATACTCTATCATACTATAGCAAATCCATGACCCACCTCCCACCCCTTTCCCCAAGGTCAATGTCACAAACTTAGCACATTCATAAAGTTAACGTTGGGGTAAATGTCTTATATAACATCTGTTTCCTTTCATGGAATGCCTTGATATTTCATACATGCATTCATCTGATGATACTCTATTGTGCTATAGCAAATCCATGAGCCACCCCTTACCCCAAGGTCACGGTCACAAACTTAACACATTCATAAACTTAACTTTGGGGTAAATGTCTTATAACATCTGTTTCCTTTCACGGAACGCCTTGATATTTCATACATACATTCCTCAGATGACCTTCTATCATGCTGTAGCAAATCCACAACCCACCACCCAACCCTTACCCAAAGGTCAAGGTCACAAACTTAGCATGTTCATAAACTTAACGTTGGGGTAAATGTTGTGTAACTTCTGTTTCGTTACAGGGAACACTTTGATATTTCATACATGCATTCATCTGATGATCCTCTATTGTGCTACAGCAAATCCATGACCCACTCCCCCCTCACCCACCTCTTTCCCCAAGGTGAAGGAGACAAACTGAGCACATTCATACATGCATTCCTCATATGAATAGCTATCATGCTGTAGAAAATCACCAACTTAGTACGTTCATAAACTTAAAGTTGGGTTAAATTTTGTTTTACTTCTGTTTTCAGGGAGTGCGTTGATATTTCATACATGCATTCATCTTAATATGCTATTATGCTATAGCAAACCCACGACCCACCTTGCACCACTGACCCCAATGTCAAGGTCCACCGCACGCCCCTTAACCCAAGGTCAAGTTATATAATATTCATGTTTTTTTATGCAGCTGTGCCAAGTTTGAGTGAAGGCTGCCTACCAACAGGCGAGCTTTGTTGTCTTCTGACAACTCTGGTTCATTTTCGCACTCTGTATCCTTGTCCACGCAATAACTCAAGTTCTACTTGACCTAACATAACCAAATTCGGTATACATGTTTATCACGGCAAGACGAAGAAGTTTATTGATTTTGAATAATTTCCGATGACTTATCTCCCCTTGGCGGCCATTTTTGTCGCTCCCGCTTGCGGAAAGCGCGATATAGTCGGCACTTTGGCGTACGTACGTACGTACGTACGTACGTACGTGTGTCCGGTTAAAATTTTTGGTTAAGTTTTGGTTAAGTTTTTTGGTTAAAGTTTTTCGTTATACTATATCTCTGCAACTGCTTTGCCCATTACCTTGAAACTTCACATGGGTGTTTATCATCATCTATATTTTCATTCATCTATATATATTCTACCCCCCTCCCTGTGCCCAATTTCAAGGTCAAATTACTTTGAAATTTTTGGTTAAGTTTTTTGGTTTAAGTTTTTGGTTAAGTTTTTTGGTTAAGTTTTTTGGTTAAGTTTTTTGGTTAAAGTTTTTGGTTAAAGTTTTTGGTTAAAGTTTTTGGTTATACTATATCTCTGCAAAGTTTTTTTCGCGCCCGCTTGCGGAAAGCGCAATATAGTCGGCACTTTGGCGTACGTACGTATGTACGTGTGTCCGGTTAAAGTTTTTGGTTAAGTTTTTTGGTTAAAGTTTTTCGTTATACTATATCTTTTTTAGTGTCCATGCCTCGCCACAAGGCGCGACATGCAGGCCGCGGCCATCTAGTTAATTTGAATAAGTCGAGTTCTACTTGACGGATCGTAACCAAATTTGGTTTACATGTTTATCACGTCAAGATGAGTTATCTCCCCTTGTTGACTGGCCTTGCCTCGACGGGCATATATTGTGACCTTTGGCATTCTTGTTAAACATTTCCGATGACTCATCTCCCCTTTGGAGGCCATTTTTAATTTTCGGACTCCGTATCCTTGTCCACGCAATAAGTCGAGTTCTACTTGACGGATCGTAACCAAATTTGGTTTACATGTTTATCACGTCAAGATGAGTTATCTCCCCTTGTTAACTGGCCTTGCCTCGACGGGCGTATATTGTGACCTTCGGCACTCTTGTTAATATTCAATTAAATTCACTGTGACATGTTAAAAATCCAAAATGGCCGCCAAATGTGACATATTTTGCATATAACCACTCTCACACTCTATATCAAAGAAAACTTGATACTGATATTGGATATATTGACACAATAAACGCTTTCAGTACATTCGATATGTTCATAGACAAGTTGTAGAACAGGGGAAATCCAAGTTGGCCACCACATATAAATATAGTATCATATAACAATAATGTAAACGACTGATAATTAAGTTTATAACTGCATATTAACTCCATATCGTAGTAAATTGGTATAGATGTATTGGATTTAGGCATACACTAAACGTTTTCAGTAACTTAGAAATATAATTAAATAATTGTGCCAATAGCAGAATTCAAAAATGGCCGCCAAATATTTAAACAAAAGTCACGTTGCCTTATACTGCGAAAATTGCATACTAATTACTGGGGCTATTGATTAATTTAAGCACATTAGTATACATATCACAGGTTTATGGACACATTGAACGTTTTATGTAACTTTCAAATGCAATATTAGACCATTGTGTCAATAGAAGAAGCCTTAGATGGCCGCCAGATATAAATTACCTTGCAATGAAAATCATATTGTGTAATGATTAAAATATGAAATGTCACGTTGACCTATTTCAAAGAAAACACACATATTTATGTCAATCTTGTGTTCTTGTGTAACCTTGTTATGTAAATAGACACGTGTTCCAATAGCAGAAGTCCAAGACGGCTGCCAAATATAAATTATATCAATCATCGTTTAATAATTAAGTCATATCATTAAGTTCAGTCCAGCTCCATAGGGAGCACACTGTTATAGCAATATTTTACTAGTGAATAAAGTAACATGTTCTATAACTTCTTTATGCATGTACGCTCACACATGTGTCACTACATGTAGCAGACTTCCAAGTTGGTATTCCAATATAACTAGATTACCTTATAGTAGTAATCAAATCGTTTATAATAGCTATTTTAGCTCCCCTGAGCTTTGCTCAGGTGAGCTATTGTTACCGCGATGTGTCCGTCGTCCGTCATCGTCCGTCGTCGTCCGTGAACATTTTCAAACATCTTCTCATCAGTAACCATTGGGCTTATAGTCACCAAACTTCATGGTCATGTTCCTTAGGTAGGGGGATTACATTAATGACGTCATTACGTAATCCAAGATGGCCACCGTCTAAAAATAGCACAAATTCTTCAAAAATCTTCTTCTCAAGAACCGCCAACCGGATTTCGACAAAACTTGGTAGGAATGATCGATGTACAATGCTCTTTCAAAGTTGTTAAAATGGTGACCCCGGGGTCAAAAATGGGCATGGCCCGTGGGGTCAAATTTTATTTTTGACCGAATATGGTCATGTCGTATATCAAATCGAAGGTATCAATGAGGCGATCACTCTGGTGCATTTTCTGTCGAAATCGGATGGTTATGTCATCCAAGATGGCCGCCGAAATGTGAAAAGGTCGTTCTTTTATTAGAGATTTCAAAATTCTTCTTCACATGAACCGCTTGGCCCATGGTAGCCAAACGTAAAAGTTATGGTCCGTGGGTGAAGCCTTTTCAGATTTGTTAAAATGGAGGTCATCGCTAATCCAAGATGGCCGCCGTCTAAAAATAGCATAAATTCTTAAAAAATCTTCTTCTCATGAACCGCTAGCCGGATTTCGACGAAACTTGGTAGGAATGATCGATGTACAATGCTCTTTCAAAGTTGTTAAAATGGTGACCCCGGGGTCAAAATGGGGCATGGCCCGTGGGGTCAAATTTTATTTTGGACCGAATATGGTCATGTTATATATCAAATCGAAGGTATCACTCTGGTGCATTTATTGTCGAAATTGGATGGTTATGTCATCCAAGATGGCCACCGAAAGGTCAAAAGGTCATTCTTTTATCAGAGATTTCAAAATTCTTCTTCACATGAACCGCTTGGCCCATGGTAGCCAAACTTAAAAGTTATGGTCCATGGGTGAAGCATTTTCAGATTTTTTAAAATGGAGGTCATCGCTAATCCAAGATGACCGCCGTCTAAAAATAGCATAAATTCTTAAAAATTCTTCTCATGAACCGCCAGCCGGATTTCGACGAAACATGGTAGGAATGATCGATGTACAATGCTCTTTCAAAGTTGTTAAAATGGTGACCCCGGGGTCAAAAATGGGCATGGCCCGTGGGGTTTAATTGGGGTCAAATTTTATTTTTGGCCGAATATGGTCATGTCTATATCAAATCGAAGGTATCAAAGAGGCGATCGCTAAGGTACATTTTTTGTCGAAATTGGATGGTCATGTCATCCAAGTTAGCCGCCGAAAGGTCAAAAGGTCGTTCTTTTATTAGAGATTTCAAAATTCTTCTTCACACGAACCGCTTGACCCATGGTGGCCAAACTTCACATTTATGGTCCATTTATGGTTTTTCAGATTTGTTAAAACGGAGGTCGTCGCTAATCCAAGATGCCCGTTGTCTAAAAATAGCACAAATTCTTAGAAAATCTTCTTCTCATGAACCGCCAGCCAGATTTCGACGAAACTTGGTAGGAATGATCGATGTAGAATGCTCTTTCAAAGGTGTTAAAATGGTGACCCCGAGTTAAAAAATGGGCGTGGCCCGTGGGGTAAAATTTTATTTTTGACCGAATATGCTCGTGTCATATATCAAATTGAAGGTATCAATGAGACGATTGCTCTGGTGCAATATTTGTCGAAATCGGATGATTCTGTCATCCATGATGGCCGCCAAGAGGTCCATTTATTCGAGATTTTGAACGTCTTTTTCTCAGGAACCACATGGCCGATGCTGGCCAAACTTCATAGTAAGTTAAGATCTTTGGGTGAAGCATTTTCAGATTTGGTAAGATGAGAGTCATCGCGTAATCCAAGATTCTCCTCAGGTGTTCATGGAGTCAGGCGAGCGAATTAGGGCCGTCATGGCCTGCCCTCTTGTTCTTTTTATCATTTTTGTTTTTGCAAATAAAGCTTTTCTTAAGCAAATATATTAGTTATCATACCGATGAACCTGTCAGCCAATATAACCATGCAATTTCATACGTTATGTATCGAAAGTGCTTTATTTTATAAATAAGATAAAATCGGACAAATGGTGTAATGTTTTCTGCTAACACAGGTATTGACAAATAAATGTTCAAATGGAGTGTTTTCACAATGCTTGTGTTCCACTTTTATGGCGAACACCACATGCATCCACTCAATTTGTGCAATGAATTCACTTAGCCAAGATGTTATTAATTTATGTACCCGATGTATGTACGTACAACTGCGTATGAAGCGCCAACCTTTGTTTAGCTGCTGCGTGGTTTAATGTGTAGCATATGGATTATCATGTCAAGATTGCAATATTTCTACAAATGTATGTAAATGACGATCGCATAATAATGACATGATTATTAAAATAGAGAACACATTCGAAAAGTGAGATCCATAACCAACGCAATAAATACTTCCTAATAAACAAATGGCATGCACACATCGGTGGTCGCAGAACTTTCAACGCGGCACAAACATGCACTTCACGATCAGCGGTGTACGGTCCCAAAACGAAAGCAACAGTGTATGCACTACATAAACAATATAACAAATGCAGAGCAAGCACAACAACAACTATTCCCCAATGAACGACTGGTAAAGTAACAGGAAACGCAAATCCGAAGGAAGTACAGTACACGGAGACATGACGAGAAGGATACACTTTGGACAGGACAGTGCATAAAACAGACCACTTGGATGGTTGAACCTGTTTAAAAAACCTGCCGCTTACCTCGCCATCATGCTGGAGTGGCACAACTGGAGTGAATGCCATATATATATCATTTCCATATGTATTAGTTGTGTCCACACTATGTATTTGTTCCACATTATATCAGTGTTTTTCTCAGAATTATTGAATTTGTGATTAAATTTGATTTCTCTGTTCAGCATTTACGTACTCTGATGATTTAATATCTTATTATTGTATCCCCCGGACTCCGTCGTGGGATACTATGGATTTGACAGCGGGCCGCATCCGCGTCCGCCGCATACACTTCTTGTCCGGAGCATAACTCGAACACCCTTTGGAATATTTTCATGAAACTTCACACATGCATAGACCACGACCCGAAGGTGTGTCACGCACAAGAATGACAACTCTTGTATAGCTAATTTTTTTAGTTATCTCCCTTTTTTGTTTCGCGCACTGATTGATCATAACTCGACCACCCTTTGGAATATTTTTATGAAACTTCACACATTCAATTAGACCACGAACCGAAGGTGTGTCGTGCACAAGAATGACAACTCTTGCATAGCTAATTTTTTAGTTATCTCCCTTTTTTGTTTTCGCGCACTGATTTCCTGTCCGGAGCATAACTCGACTACCCTTTGGAATATTTTCATGACACTTCACACATGCATAGACCACGACCCGGAGGTGTGTCGCGCACAAGAATGACAACTCTTGCGTAGCTAATTTTCTAGTTATCCCTTTTTTGTTTTGCGCACTCTACAAACTGGACAATAATGCATGAAGACCCGTTTTCTCGTCTGCTCTGTACACCTTTTCTCGTGTGCTCTGTACACCTTACCTGTAGAGAGAACAATAGAGACTGGGAGAACCATTCACCTGTGCATGTGCTAGCATGTGCAAATGTCCAGTCTTGACCAGTCTTGACCACTCTTGACCACAGGTAATTTATACAGGTAAATTACTACATTGGATATTACATTTCCGTGAACTGTGTTGAAAATATTGTGGCATTATGTGGACCTGTGCAGATATATGTAGATAAATATAGGACTATTAAAAAAAAATTCTCGGCTCCAGTAGCAAGCATTATTATTTTTAATTTTTAAACTTTTTTTTCCATTTTTTTTTTTTCATTTTTTTTTCCAAATTCTTTTAAATTTTTGTCTAGTAGCATAAGGTCGTAAGTGCATTTAGTGTTACCCTTGTCCGTCCGTCCGTCCGTCCGTCCGTCCGCACACACAAATGGGTACTTGTTGTAAGTGTACGGGGATCTTATTGGGTAGGGTTAGGATAGTGTTGGGTACTCTTGTTGGGTATTTTTATACAGTAAAAACCCAACAAGTATTCATTCGTAGGAACGTGCGTCCCGTCCTCCCGTCCATCCGTCCGTCCGTCACAAAACTTTAACACTCGGGTAAATGTCTGATAATTTCTTCATCCTTCGACCGATCTGTTTCATATTTCATATACACATTGCTCTGATGGTTCACTACCCCTGCCCCCGCCAAGCCCAGGGTCAAGGTTACATACTTGGTGCTTCAAAAACTTTAACGCTCAGGTAAATATCTTATAATTTCTGTTTTCTTTCATGGATCATCTTCATATTTCATATACGCATTGCTCTAATGGTCCTCTACCGCCCTGTGCCAAATCCACGTTCGTCCTGCCCCCGCCAAGCCCAGGGTCAAGGTCACATACTTGGTGCTTCAAAAACTTTAACGCTCAGGTAAATATCTTATAATTTTTCTTTCCATTTACGGATCAACTTCATATTTCATATACGCGTTGCTCTAATGGTCCTCTACCGCCCTGTGCCAAATCCACGTTCGTCCTGCCCCCGCCAAGCCCAGGGTTAACATCACATACTTAGTGCTTCAAAAACTTTTAACGCTCCGGTAAATATCTTATAATTTCTGTTTTCTTTCACGGATCAGCTTCATATTTCATATATGCATTGCTCTAATGGTCCTCTACCGCCCTGTGCCAAACGTTCGTCCTGCCCCCGCCAAGCCCAGGGTCAAGGTCACATGCTTCAAAAACTTTAACGCTCAGGTAAAAGAAAATTTTGACTTGGAATTTGGCCTCATTTATTATCAAAGCGATATGTGGGACATCCGTGTTCTATGAACACATTTTCTAGTTTATTAAACTTCACACATGCGTAGAAGACGACCCAAAGGTGTGTCGCACGTAAGAATGACAACTCTTGCATCGTTAATTTCTTAGTTATCTCCCTTTGTTGTTTCGTGAACTGATTTTGTTTCCGGAGCATAACTCGAACACCCTTTGGAATATTTTCATGAAACTTCACACATGTATAGACCACAACCCTAAAGGTGTGTCACGCAAGAATGACAACTCTTGCATCACTAATTTTTAGTTATCTCCCTTTGTTTTTTCTGTCACTGATTTTGTCTCCGGAGCATAGCTCGAACACCCTTTTTTCAAACTACTTGTGTATCTGGGGAGGGGGATACACATGCGCTTGTCGACAAGCGTCCATTTCTAGTTTTAAAATAGCATATGCATGCACTCCATATTGAGTTTTATGTAATATTATTTTATGCACATGTATATCAGACGTTGAATTCCGACTTATCATTGAACAGAAGAATGTTATAGAAACATTACATTATCTCATCATACAAATATATTTTGCTCTACCTAATCAATAACAATTTGAATTTCCATCAATTACTTGCAGTTTACCAAATGATAAGTGATATCAAAAGGTTGTACATCAATCACTATGTACATACCGTCCTTTTGTGGAAAGTATGTACCTTTCGCAGAAAAAAAACTTTTTGTTAAACTGGTTTAACGCAAGTAATGTTAGCCAGAAACTGGAATAACACTAATGGAACGCTGGAAATATATAGATGAATCATTTGTACTAGCCAGGTTAGCCATTTCGTGTGATTTCACAGTAAACATGTTGAGCAGTGAAGCTTTTGGAACCAATGGTATGAAAGAAAACCTCTTGTATTTATTCAAATTAAGAAGTCATTACAGTTTACTGTAAATTTAAGTTCCACACTACTATACTATATAAGTTTGGTTGCCATCTTGGATTTGGCGTCAGAATATATTCAGCATGACTGTTGATGTGGAATGGCAAGACAGGTGGCTTTCCAAAATAAACTGAATAATCAAACTTATATAACCAAATGTACTATTTTAAATATTATATCAGTATATGATTTTATTGGACTTCTGTTATTGAACGTTGTCTAATGGTGTATATTAACTTAAGGAAAAAAATTATCTTATGTGACATCCGAGTGTAATTATATAAGCTATTTGCTACAATAATATCAATATATTTGGCGGCCATCTTGTACTAATGCTGCTGAAACAAATATCTAATTGCGTACCTAAGGTACTAAAATCATTGTGTATCTAAATACAATATTCGTATGCTCATTTGCTCTAATATATGGTCTGAGTGCAATTATATATGTTTTCTTATGTAGAGCTACGATTGCACGTATAATGTAATGTATTTATAATTGGCGGCCATTTTGGAGTTCTGCTATTTAGACTATTATTCAATTTCACAGCAAAGTTACAAAAACAAACACTCATTGTTTCAGTAAACTCAAGATTATAAAAATCGTACTCTTTGTTGTGACGAACTAGTGAAATTACGTCAAATGGCCACATTTTGCGGCCATCTTGGATTTTTCCCATATTGCAGTAAAGGAATTGAATTTTAACGTTGCCAATTTTCATAACTATGTCAAATACACCCAGTTTACGCTCTTAAATTGCTTAATTTCTTCATGTTAATGCAACTATATGTCACACTATATCTATTTGACAGCCATCTTGAATTTGTGCAAATTTCTTAAAATGCTCAAGGGTGACGGCTTGTCATCAGTTGGATTTCAAAACTAGAAGGTCTAGAGAGCTAGCTAGCTAGCTGGACATGCAAAGTCAGTAATAAAAAAAACATGTTATTCAAAACAAGGTAAAGCCCCAAATCGGCCTTTGGCTGCCGGACTATAATCAACTATGGCTCAAAGAAATATGGCGGTAATTATGCTGCATTTTCATTGGCTATCTATGTCGTGGGAACGAGATGCTATGTCGTGGTAACGAGATGCTATCTCGTGGGAATGATATGTTATCTCGTGGGAACGACATAGCTAACTCGTGGTAACAAGATGCTATGTTGTGGTAACGAGATGCTATCTCGTGGGAACGACATAGCTAACTCGTGGTAACAAGATTCTATCTCGTGGGAACGAGATGCTATGTCGTGGTAACGAGATGATATGTTGTGGGAACGAGATAGAAAAAAAAGAATTGCACATGTACCTTTTAATTTAGCCATTGTTTCTACATTTTTGTATCCAATTCTATATAATTTCTACTTTACACATCTCTACCTAAATTAGTAAACCTGTTTATCACAACGAGAGGAAGAAATAATGCTATAGAGTTTCAAATTCTCATTAATGTTTATTGCCTCGGTGACAGCTTCACATTTCTGCATCTTCACTGTCTGGCTCATCTTCGACGGGCGTGTCTTGTGACTTTTAGCACTCTTGTTTATTATTATCCAGTCTTCCAGCGCGGGGATTAGCCTCATAATAACGATACCCTTGTTTCCAATATTTCTCAACTAGAACAGATATTGACAGCCATGAGAATCATCTCCATACTTCCATGGTATTTGCATCTCGCTGATCTGTCGGCTGAGACTTTAAACTGTGGTCCCGTCTCTATATGACCTTAGCTGTTGGTGGGACGTTAAACCCTTTCACTTTCTTCTTTTACATCAGATGCCGTGTTGTACTGGTACTATTTACAGGTGGCACTCCACTGGGCACGTACAAGAAGCTGATTGAGTTCCACAAGGCAGGCAAACTGTCCTTCAAGTACGTGAAGACATTCAACATGGACGAATACTGTGGTATGCTGCTCATTATCAATCAAGTAGCCCCATTCCTTCAACCTGTGATCTGGCTGTGACAACTTTAATACTCAAATTAAATAGATGCTAAACTTCACCATTTAGTTAAAAACATCCATGCTCTGGAATGAAATAAATCAGTTTTTTACAAACCTTCGTCCACCTTCGTCTGTCCGAGATTTGCATTAAGGTTTCAGCTCGGATTGGCTTGAGACTGCATATACTTATTTGTCATCATCCATATTTTCATTATGTACCCCACCCATGCCGCCCCTTTGCTGAAGGTCAAATGACTTAGGAATCTGCGTTACAGTTGTGTAGCGGTACATCCTCCATCGGTGTCACTGATGTCTTGTTATCCCCAATTGAGCATCTCCTTTATGCCCATAATATACTGTTTTCCTTCCCACTTTGTCTATAAAAGGGATTAAAGGTTTTGAAGGGTACATCCTCCGACAGTGCTACTGATTTCTTGTTTTTGTTAAGTTAGCTTCTGGAACGTGAGACATAGTGATCACACATACGCATGCCTGTGCATACATGCATCTATTTCATTCACTGACTCATCCATGCAGCTGACATGCCCAAACCATTTGCCAATGACTGATGTTGGTGCTAATTTGTGGGCCACAAATGCCAGAAACCACGGCAACGTAAAATGTTTCACGTCGAAAGAGGCGCCGGATTCCTGACATTCAGCTACTTGTAGATACCGCATAAACACATTTTCATCCAGTAGCCGGTGCAAGAAATGGTTACTTGATGAACATGTATTTATGCAATAGCTTTATGTAGAGCTGAGTGGCATCTTGTCAGGAAACCAGTGCATTTTACGACTTGAAACATTTTATGCCAGTGCAGATGCAGCACCAATGTAGCTGCCTGTTTGTTTTTGCCTGGCGTCGGACCACCCGGAGAGCTACCACCCGTTGCCTTCATTCACCATCAGGATGCTTCTTAGTGTTGCAAGTTTTTTACATGGACCCCATGAATTACACGGGCCACAAATTCCAGAAACCCGATTTCTTTGTTCAGTGACACATTATCAGCGTTGTATGTTGTAGACCTGGCGCGGGACCACCCGGAGAGCTACCACTCGTTCATGTGGACCAACCTGTTCAAGCACATCGACATCGTGCCGGAGAATGCTCACCTGCTGGATGGCAACGCAGCCGACCTGGAGCGCGAGTGTGAAGACTACGAGAAACAGATTGTGGCCGCTGGCGGCATACAGCTCTTTGTTGGAGGTGGGCACCAGTCTTACAGTGATGGAAAATTGATAGAAATGTCTTCTTCAGTTCTATTGATTTTGGCCCTAAATGATACTCTTCTGCATTGAGCACCATTCCGCTGATCGATCTGAAACTATACACACGTCTTCTATGTGAAGATGTACACCTTGGTGTTTTTATGCCGAAAAAATATTTTTCAACTTAGCCATTTTATCTACATTTTTGTATGCCTGGGTACAGAGGGTACAGAGTTTGTGTACACTACTCCTCTCAAACCTTTCAGTCAATCGATCTGAAACTTTACACATGTCTTCTACACATATTGTACATGTGCATCTTGTAGTGGAGGGGCACTTTGAAGAGAGGTGGCTTGAGGTGACTGTTGAGGTCATTAAGTGCAAAGAGGTCAAATGTGTTCAAAAACATATTTTATATCAGAAGTTGGGCATGTACGTGCATATCATGCTTCAAATATCAGATAAAGTTGTTTAAATTGTTGAATATTCTTCCTTAGGACATATATGAGACGATTCGTTTTTGTGCCTGGTATCAACAGTTTTTATACGACCGTTTTTAAGTGCATAGTTTGTGTACATAACTTGTATACACAACTCCTCCGAAACTGTTCAATAGATCTATCTGAAACTATACACACGTCTTCTACACATATTGAAGATGTGCACCTTGGTGTTTTTATGGCGAAAAAATATTTTTTAACAAAAATATCGCCTTTTTAACTTGCCATTTTTTCTACATTTTTCTATACAATTATATATACGGTACATAGTTTGTGTACACAACTCCTCTGAAACCGTTAAGTCGATCGATCTGAAACTATACACACGTCTTCTACACATATTGAAGATGTGCACCTTGGTGTTTTTATGCCGAAAAAATATTTTTTAACAAAATATCACATTTTTTCTACATTTTTGTATACAATTCTATATAGGGTACAGAGTTTGTGTACACAATTCCTCTGAATCCGTTCAGTCGATCGATCTGAAACTATACACACGTCTTCGAGATGAAGAAATAATGCTATTCAGTTTCAAATTCTCATTAATGTTTCTTGCCTTGGTGACAGCTTCACATTTCTGCATCTTCGCTGTCTGGCCCATATTCGACGGGCGTATTTTATGACTTACGGCACTCTTGTTCTTAAATATATTCTGACTTGATTATTATAATGGCGTTTGGTACTTACATTATGCGTGTACATACATAGAAATAACTTATAAAAAACAATTCATCACTGACAAATTCATATACATATAAGATGGCCACCAAATATTCACTCAGACGTGCAGTAAATGTGTGTGGAATAACACAAATATATAGCTACACTTTCATGCACATTTATATTTCAGTTGTTTGCCTTTTTTTGTTATTATTGAATGTGTTCTTTGCAAAAATGAATGAGACCATCTAATATACTTATTATTTGACCATGTTGGAATATTCAAGATGGCCGCTAAGTATCGCTTATGCTCTTAGGTGCTGTTGATCGACAAAGTAGTAAAGAAATGAAACATAATTGGAAATCATATTTGTAATATTTTATAAGTGCGAGGCCTGTGTTCCAAACTGTACCGAATTATCTGTCGCCGCAAACAAAGGTAGATCAAAGATGGCCGCCAACATGGATACCATTCTGACACATCTGTATTAAGTAGGGTAGTCATCAACGACATAGCATATGCCACACCATAAAATCAATGTTTTAGTGTTTCCGATGACAACATAAAGAATAATATTTTATGACCGCCATTTTAGTTACCAAGATGGCTTCTATATTGCGTAGTTTGATAATATCAGCTATCAACAAACTATTGGTGCAACTCATGGGTAACAACAGATCCTAGCTGTAACATGGTAATGGTTAGTAAACGGTAGAATAAAATACATGTTGACAATGTCAAAGGAAACAGGAACATATTTACCATTATATCTAGGTATTTATGCATTTGAGTGAATCAACATAATGTCCGTGTCTAATACCTGTATTCGGATAGAAATAAAATACAGTGGCAGGTTGCGAGCATGTGAATGGTAATTGTATCCCCCCGGACTCCGTCGGGGGATACTATGGGTTTGACAGCCGTCCGCGTCCGCCGCAGACACTTCATGTCCGGAGCATAACTCGAACACCCTTTGGAATATTTTCATGAAACTTCACACATGCATAGACCACGACCCGAAGGTGTGTCGCGCACAAGAATGACAACTCTTGCATAGCTAATTTTTCAGTTATCTCCCTTTTTTGTTTCGCGCACTGATTTCGTGTCCGGAGCATAACTCGACCACTCTTTAGAATATTTTCATGAAACTTCACACATGCATAGACCACGACCCGAAGGTGTGTCGCGCACAAGAATGACAACTCTTGCATAGCTAATTTTTTAGTTATCTCCCTTTTTTGTTTCGCACACTGATTGAGCATTAACTCGACCACCCTTTGGAATATTTTCATGAAACTTCACACATGCATAGACCACGTCACGAAGGTATGTCGAGCACAAGAATGACAACTCTTGCATAGCTAATTTTTTAGTTATCTCCGTTTTTTGTTTCGCGCACTGATTTCGTGTCCGGAGCATAACTCGACCACCCTTTGGAATATTTTCATGAAACTTCACACATGCATAGACCACGACCCGAAGGTGTGTCGCGCACAAGAATGACAATTCTTGCATAGCTAATTTTTGAGTTATCTCCCTTTTTTGTTTCGCGCACTGATTTCGTGTCTGGAGCATAACTCGACCACCCTTTGGAATATTTTCATGAAACTTCACACATGCATAGACCACGACCCGAAGGTGTGTCGCGCACAAGAATGACAACGACCATAACTCGACCACCCTTTGGAATATTTTTATGAAACTTCACACATTCAATTAGACCATGAACCGAAGGTGTGTCGTGTCGTGCACAAGAATGACAACTCTTGCATAGGTAATTTTTTAGTTATCTCCCTTTTTTGTTTTCGCGCACTGATTTCCTGTCCAGAGCATAACTCGACCACCCTTTGGAATATTTTCATGAAACTTCACACATGCATAGACCACGACCCGGAGGTGTGTCGCGCACAAGAATGACAACTCTTGCGTAGCTAATTTTTGAGTTATCTCCCTTTTTTGTTTTGCGCACTCTACAAACTGGACAATAATGCATGAAGACCCGCCCGTTTTCTCGTCTGCTCTGTACACCTTTTCTCATGTGCTCTGTACACCTTACCTGTAGAGAGAACAATAGAGACTGGGAGAACCATTCACCTGTGCATGTGCTAGCATGTGCAAATGTCCAGTCTTGACCAGTCTTGACCAGTCTGACCACAGGTAATTTATACAGGTAAATTACTACATTGGATATTACATTTCCGTAAACTGTGTTGAAAACATTGTGGCATTATGTGGACCTGTGCAGATATATGTAGATAAATATAGGACTATTTAGAAAAAAAAAATTCTGGGCTCCAGTACCAAGCTTTATTATTTTTATTTTTAATAAAAATCCATTTTTAAAAAAAAAAAAATTCAAATTCTTTTTAAATTTTTGTCGAGTAACATAAGGTCGTAAGTGCTATATACAGACTATTATCATATAATAAAACAATTATTGACTAGTGAGCCATAGAATATAATCTGATATTCCATGGCCACTAGTCAATAATTGTATAATATGTTCGGGCCAGTGAAAATTGCTTTCGGGCCCAGGCTCGAGGTCAAGGCGGGACAAGGCGAGGCATCTGATTCCGCGGAATTCTTGTTTACTTATCTCCCTTTGTTGTTTCATGCTCTGATTTTGTATCCACAGCATAACTCGAACACCCTTTGGAATATTTTTATGCCCCACCACGATAGTGGAGGGGGCATTTAGTGTTACCCTTGTCCGTCCGTCCGTCCGTCCGTCCGTCCGCACACACGAATGGGTACTTGTTGTAAGCGTACGGGGATCTTATTGGGTAGGGTTAGGATAGTGTTGGGTACTCTTGTTGGGTATTTTTATACAGTAAAAACCCAACAAGTATTCATTCGTAGGAACGTGCGTCCCGTCCGTCCGTCCGTCCGTCCGTCCGTCCGTCCGTCCGTCCGTCACAAAACTTTAACACTCGGGTAAATGTCTCATAATTTCTTCATCCTTCGACCGATCTGCTTCATATTTCATATACGCATTGCTCTAATGGTCCTCTACCGCCCTGTGCCAAATCCACGTTCGTTCTGCCCCCGTCAAGCCCAGGGTCAAGGTCACATACTTAGTGCTTCAAAAACATTAACGCTTGGGTAAATATCTTATACTTTCTGTTTTCTTTCATGGATCATCTTCATATTTCATATATGCATTGCTCTAATGGTCCTCTACCGCCCTGTGCCAAATCCACGTTCGTCCTGCCCCACCAATCTCAGGGTCAAGGTCACATACTTTGTGCTTCAAAAACTTTAACGCTCAGGTAAATATCTTATAATTTTTTTTTTTTTCCTTCACGGATCAGCTTCATATTTCATATATGCATTGCTCTAATGGTCCTCTACCGCCCTGTGCCAAATCCACGTTTGTCCTGCCCCCGCCAAGCCCAGGGTCAAGGTCACATACTTGGTGCTTCAAAAACTTTAACGCTCAGGTAAAAGAAAATTTTGACTTGCAATTTGGCCTCATTTATTATCAAAGCGATATGTGGGACATCTGTGTTCTATGAACACATTTTCTAGTTTATTAAACTTCACACATGCTTAGAAGACGACCCAAAGGTGTGTCGCACGTAAAAAAGACAACTCTTGCGTCGTTAATTTCTTAGTTATCTCCCTTTGTTGTTTCGTGCACTGATTTCGTGTCTGGAGCATAACTCGAACACCCTTTGGAATATTTTCATGAAACTTCACACATGCATAGACCACGACCCTAAAGGTGTGTCACACAAGAATGACAACTCTTGCATCACTAATTCTTTAGTTATCTCCCTTTGTTTTTCCGTCACTGATTTTGTCTCCGGAGCATAACTCGAACACCCTTTTTTCAAACTACTTGTGTATCTGGGGAGGGGGATACACATGCGCTTGTCGACAAGCGTCCATTTCTAGTTATTTTTAATTTAAAAAAAAAAAAAAAAAAAAAAATTCAAATTCTTTTTCAATTTTTGTCTAGTAGCATAAGGTCGTAAGTGCTATATACAGACTATTATCATATAATAAAACAATTATTGACTAGTGAGCCATTGAATATAATCTGATATTCTATGGCTCACTAGTCAATAATTGTATAATATATTCGGGCCAGTGAAAATTGCTTTCGGGCCCAGGCTCGAGGTCAAGGCGGGACAAGGCGAGGCATCTGATTCTGCGGAATTCTTGTTTACTTACCTCCCTTTGTTGTTTCGTGCTCTGATTTTGTATCCAGAGCATAACTCGAACACCCTTTGGAATATTTTTATGCCCCACCACGATAGTGGAGGGGGCATTTAGTGTTACCCTCGTCCGTCCGTCCGTCCGTCCGTCCGTCCGTCCGTCCGTCCGTCCGTCCGCACACACAAATGGGTACTTGTTGTAAGCGTACGGGGATCTTATTGGATAGGGTTAGGATAGTGTTGGGTACTCTTGTTGGGTATTTTTATGCAGTGAAAACCCAACAAGTATTCATTCGTAGGAACGTGCGTCCCGTCCTCCCGTCCGTCCGTCACAAAACTTTAACACTCGGGTAAATGTCTCATAATTTCTTCATCCTTCGACCGATCTGCTTCATATTTCATATACACATTGCTCTGATGGTTCACTACCACCCTGTGCCAAATCCACGTTCGTCCTGCCCCCGGCAAGCCCAGGGTCAAGGTCACATACTTGGTGCTTCAAAAACTTTAACGCTCGGGTTAATATCTTATTATAATTTCTGTTTTCTTTCACGGATCAGCTCATATTTCATATACACATTGCTCTAAAATATGGTCCTCTACCGCCCTGTGCCAAATCCACATTCGTCCTGCCCCCGCCAAGCCCAGGGTCAAGGTCACATACTTGGTGCTTCAAAAATTTCAAAAACTTAACGCTCGTGTTAATATCTTATAATTTCTGTTTTCTTTCACGGATCAGCTTCATATTTCATATACACATTGCTCTAATGGTCCTCTACCGCCCTGTGCCAAATCCACATTCGTCCTGCCCCCGCCAAGCCCAGGGTCAAGGTTACATACTTGGTGCTTCAAAAACTTTAACGCTCGGGTAAATATCTTATAATTTCTGTTTTCTTTCACGGATCAGCTTCATATTTCATATACGCATTGCTCTAATGGTCCTCTACCGCCCTGTGCCAAATCCACGTTCGTTCTGCCCCCGCCAAGCCCAGGGTCAAGGTCACATACTTGGTGCTTCAAAAACTTTAACAAGCTCGGGTAAATATCTTATACTTTCTGTTTTCTTTCATGGATCATCTTCATATTTCATATACGCATTGCTCTAATGGTCCTCTACCGCCCTGTGCCAAATCCACGTTCGTCCTGCCCCGCCAATCCCAGGGTCAAGGTCACATACTTGGTGCTTCAAAAACTTTAACGCTCAGGTAAATATCTTATTATTTTTCTTTCCATTCACGGATCAACTTCATATTTCATATATGCGTTGCTCTAATGGTCCTCTACCGCCCTGTGCCAAATCCACGTTCGTCCTGCACCCGCCAAGCCCAGGGTCAAGGTCACATACTTGGTGCTTCAAAAACTTTAACTCTCGGGTAAAAGAAAAAAATTTGACTTGGAATTTGGCCTCATTTATTATCAAAGCGATATGTGGGACATCCGTGTTCTATGAACACATTTTCTAGTTTATTAAACTTCACACATGCATAGAAGACGACCCAAAGGTGTGTCGTACGTAAAAATGACAACTCTTGCGTCGTTAATTTCTTAGTTATCTCCCTTTGTTGTTTCGTGCACTGATTTCGTGTCTGGAGCATAACTCGAACACCCTTTGGAATATTTTCATGAAACTTCACACATGCATAGACCACAACCCTAAAGGTGTGTCACGCAAGAATGACAACTCTTGCATCACTAATTTTTTAGTTATCTCCCTTTGTTTTTTCCGTCACTGATTTTGTCTCCGGAGCAGAACTCGAACACCCTTTTTTTAAACTACTTGTGTAACTGGGGAGGGGGATACACATGCACTTGTCGACAAGCGTCCATTTCTAGTTTCACTTGTGCATTCCTCTAAGGTTGTACTATCATGCTGTGACAAATCTACGACTGTCCAACCCCCGCTGATCCCAAGGTCAAGGTCACATAGGTACTTAGTCTCTTTACAAAACTTAACATCTGAGAAATATGTTATAACTTCTATTTCTTTCATTGAAAATTCTTAATATTTCATATGCTGTGACAAATCGCCGCTGATCTCAAGGTCAACGTCACATACTTACCGTATAACCTCGAATTAACGCTCCTAATAAACGCCACCCCCACCCCCCCCCCCACCCCCCCCCCCCCCCCCCCCCCCAAATTTAAAAAAAAACAACTAAAAAACAAAAAAACATACCAAGGACCGCCAATTTCTAACACAAATAATCCTTAAATCCTTATATTGATATACTGATGTCGGGGCCCAAACCATATATTGTTTTAGTGAAGAATCGATTACCATTTCAAAGAATTATTCGCCAAAACGATAACCATTCAGGTAATCCTTAATCAACTACTTGAAAGAAATCAGGCAATTCAATTACCCAGATTAAAGAGGATTAGAGGGTGAAATTTGAAAACCTATTACGGTAATGCAATGATTCTTTCAACTTGATTGATAAAATGAACTGAAATAACAATCATTACCCCACCTAGTCCGTACACATTTTTCGTCTTCCCCTGGAGTGAAATGGGTATCTTGCAAACAGTATATGTGATATTTGTTATCTTTTAAGTATTGAAAAAGATCAGTGCGTTTGGGAAGTTGACCTATTCCTTGACAATTTAATGACAATATTTTTATTTCACTCATTGCCTATTTAGGGTGTGGTTTTTTTTACCATATATATATATAACTCCAACTGAGCCTGCGGGAAATGGACTAATGGGGGAATGCAAAAAGGAGTGAACAAACAAAAGCTGTGCATATCTAATCTACTGAGGGAGGGGTGCTTTAAATGTACTAGAAACTGATATTTCTTTATAATATGGAGAATAAACTTGTATTTTGGTAGGTCTACTGACAATTTGAAAACCAGAAAGAAAATTTAAAATAAATTATGTTGATAATGAAACTGATCTGCTGAAATACAAACATACTTCATGGACAACAATAGGGGGGGACAACCTTAACACTTTCAATACACATATAGTGGTATTTGCAAACAGTGTAGATTCAGATGCGCCGGCTCGTGACAAGCTGTCTCATCAGGATCCGTACCTTTTTAAAGTAAGTTTCATATTTTGAGAACAAGAAACAAATCTTGTCATAAATGGATTTGTCTGAAAATCATTTTGTGCAATGATTGGATTGGTCCTTAAAATAACATCTCACAGTCCATTCCAGTTACTTGGAGTTGAAAGGGTTAACATGTATAACAGACAGAATAACCACCGGTCTGCCACATTCTCTTTTTACAGCTAGTCAGGAAGATATTTTCTTTCTACATACAATAAACAATTATCATTTGTGTTGGTCAAGAGACAACTGCTATGAAAAATGGAAAATACAAAACAAACAGCAGACGAAAAATCTAATACAGCATTGTAAGGGTTAAAATTTGATAGGCGGGAACCGAGTGTTGTCGTTTGCTGATTTTCAGTTCTGTATTATATAATTTTACTACAAACATGTTACTGACAGCACATGAGAACCGCCTCCAATGGATACAATTTCCATGTGCTGCCAGGGCACCGAAAATCAACAATAGACTGTGCAGATTTGTAAGGCTTACGAAACTGACAAAATGTTATTCAGACGGCCAAATGAACAACTGATGTGGGGCATTCACTATATCCCCGGACTGATTTGTTTGAGGATAAACATAAATTAATTCCATCATATCATACAAAAGGCGAGGATATTGTGAAATATGTTCATAGTAGACTTCTCATATCGCGCATGAGAGTCCATTACCGACTGGTAACAGTTGTTATCTCGGGTCGGGCATGTAAATGCAATTATCTGTTTCCTTGCCCGAAAGCGAAATATAGCAAGGATAACAGTTTGCATGATGTCAAGAAATGTTTGAATTGGGTGCACAAAAAGAAAAAAAGGCTATTAGTATTAGTTTTTAGAATATGTGTGTTTTGTTTGTGACAAATTATTTTCCAAGTACTGAATGTGGAATATATACAATATCAAAAAAAACTCAGCATGAACATAGGCCAACACTACACACACACATGGACCATGGACTTGTTGAATCGTACGACATGGATTATACACTGGTGTAAACAATGGAAATTAATAGAATAGATTGTACAAAACCAATAATATGGTGAGTTAACACCTTTGTATGACATGCCTTCACAAAATGGGACAAATTGTGGTTTGTCCAATGCGGCCCATGATCTATCAGCCTACCATTGTAATTTGGTAGAAATTGCAACTGACAATAACATCTGCAAGGTATACTGACAAACTATACAACTTACAAGTGCAGACAAAGAATTGACAATACATATAGGCGGGCTGATCTGTGGCTACACTGGATCCAGCACTATTTGGACCCCTTTTCTCATGACATGCACACATTGACTTTTAGATTGCGCATTAAAATTGTCTCACGAAGACCATTGTAAATTTCATTTAAGCATAAGGATTGCTTAGAGAAGCCCTGTCGCACAAAAAAATAATATGTGAAAATTATCTAGGTTCCTTTCTCTCAGGCCTTTTCAATAGCTTTGTCAACACTGTCATGAATGTCAAATTTGAGCCTTTTCCCGTCTTTGGTCTTGCCATACACTGCGCCGTTAAAGTACCATGCAGAATCCAGTTTCTGGTGGTCGTTCAGTCGGCTGATGAGGAAACAGTTCAATTTTGTGACATCATCTACTGGTCTGTGGCCAGTCGCCTTCATCGCTGATCTGAGTTGTTTTTCAATTTCACCAGTACTGGTTTTGTCGTGCCTGGTTTGCCTGGGATCTGGTGGATAGCTATGATATTTTCTGGGTTCATCGATACATTTTCTTTCTTGAATAAGTTGCAGACATCTTGTGTGAGTGTGGCCTCTGATTCGGAAGCTCATTCAGACACATTCAAGATTTTAAAGTTATTTTTCTCGAGTATTGTTCATTGTAATTTGCTTTCTCGAGTGCCAACTTTGATGTTTCATCTGCTTTTTAGCTTGACTATTCGAAGAATAAGTAGAGCTTATGTTGTCACCCCGGCGTCGGCGTCCGCGTCGGCATCACCGTCACGCCTTGGTTAAGGTTTTTAGTCAAGCTTGTATATGCAATACTACTGGCCCTACACCCACCATACTTGGACAACTTCATCTCCTAGTGATGTACATCAATAACCCCTGATCTATATTTGACCTTGACCTACATTTCCTCTTGAATTGCTTAGTTAATTCCCCTTGGTTAAGGTTTTTAATCAACCTTGGTTAAGGTTTTTAGTCAAGCTTGTATATGCAATACTACTGGCCCTACACCCACCATACTTGGACAACTTCATCTCCTAGTGATGCACATCAATAACCCCTGATCTATATTTGACCTTCACCTACATTTCCTCTTGAATTACTTAGTTAATTCCCCTTGGTTAAGGTTTTTAGTCAACCTTGGTTAAGGTTTTTAGTCAATTTGTACATGGAACACTATTGTGCATACACACACCATACTTGGACAACCTTTTCTCATAGGGACGTACATCAATAACCCCTGATCTATATTTGACCTTGACCTACATTTCCTCTTGAATTACTTACTTAATTCGCCTTGGTTAAGGTTTTTAGTCAAGCTTGTATATGCAATACTACTGGCCCTACACCCACTATACTTGGACAACTTCATCTCCTAGTGATGTACATCAATAACCCCTGATCTATATTTGACCTTGACCTACATTTCCTCTTGAAATACTTAGTTAATTCCCCTTGGTTAAGGTTTTTAATCAACCTTGGTTAAGGTTTTTAGTCAAGCTTGTATATGCAATACTACTGGCCCTACACCCACCATACTTGAACAACTTCATCTCCTAGTGATGCACATCAATAACCCCTGATCTATATTTCATCTTCACCTACATTTCCTCTTGAATTACTTACTTAATTCCCCTTGATTAACGTTTTTAGTCAAGCTTGGTTAAGGTTTTTAGTCAAGCTGGTACATGGAATACTATTGTGCATACATACACCATACTTGGACAACCTTTTCTCATAGGGATGTACATCAATAACCCCTGATCTATAGTTCACCTTGACCTACATTTCCTCTTCAATTACTTAGTTAATTTCCCCTTGGTTATGGTTTTTAGTCAAGCTTGTATATGGAATACTACTGGCCCTACACCCACCATACTTGGACAACTTCATCTCCTAGTGATGTGCATCAATAACCCCTGACCTATATTTGACCTTCACCTACATTTCCTCTTGAATTTCTTACTAAATTCCCCTTGGTTAAGGTTTTTAGTCAACCTTGGTTAAGGTTTTTAATCAAGCTTGTACATGGAATACTATTGTGCATCCAGACACCATACTTGGATAACTTTTTCTCATAGGGATGTACATCAATAACCCCTGACCTTTATTTTACCTTCACCTACATTTAACCTTGAATTACTTGGTTAATGTTTATTCAAGCTTGTATATGGAATACTCCTGGGCCTACATCAACCATACTTGGACAACTTCATCTCCTAGTGATGTACAGTCAAACCTGTCTTAAGCAGCCACCCAAGGGAAGTGACAAAACTGGCTGCTTAACAGAGGTGACCTCTTAATAGAGGGTTGTGTTTTCAGGTACATTTCAGATAAATTTTGAAAATTGAAATGAAGATAAAGATAACATAGACATGTATGTTGACTTGATAATACAAATGTAATAAATAATATTAATGATTAATTTAGAGTACCATATTGATTAAATATGTATGTTTTAATGCAATATAAATGTGTATCTTTATATTTATTTAATATTTTCAAAATTGAACCTGAACATGTAATGAGTGGATTATATCATTTAATGAAATAAAAAATCTGTCAACAAATAAAAACACCAATGTTCATGTTTTTGTTGTTATTTTACAGCCTACTGCAACTGCTAATCTGCAAGATTCATATTGTAGACAACTTATTGTACTAGATAATATGGCATAATGTGGTATGGAAATGGTGTGGGATAAGTTGTGCGATTTTTTTATTATTATTTTTTTGTCGGGTATTGGTCAAGTCGAATTTGGATTCATTTCCAATTGTGTATGTAAATAATGCATAGGCGATGTCAGTAAAAGCAGTCAATAAGTGCGACATTCGGCTCATATTCGACATATGAGGCCATTTGCTTAAATTATATTTGAGCCGGTTACACTCGGTCCTGTGCAATACACACCAATTATATCAGCTATTCGTGTTTTGTCAATTTGGTAACTGGCAATGGGCTGTTCCTTTTTACAACATTTGTGTCGGTAACCTATAGAAATTACGAATCGACGGACAAGGGTGCAAGAACCCGGATGCGATAGGCTGTTCTTTCAATAATGAGCCGACAATTTTGGCAACACAATTTGCACATGTGAAACGTACCCTCTCAATATCGCCGACGCGGCGACGTGTTAATAATTCGCGCTTCGGTAACGACCGCCGCAGGGTACATTGAAATCGAGATTAGTGGTGACCGTTTAATGAAATTGGATCACTAGTTTGGGACGATAATTAATGACCGCTGGCCGCGTTAGACGAGTGACCGTTGAATGAAAGCGTTTTATATAGCAAAGATGCGCGGGAGGAATTTGAAGTGGCCGCTTAACGGCGGTGACCGCTGATTAAAGGTGACCGCCCGAGCAGGTTCGACTGTACATCAATAATCCCTGACCTATATTTGACCTTGACCTACTTTTATCCTTGGATTACTTAGTTATTTCCCCTTGGTTACGGTTTTTAGTCAAGCTTGTATATGGAATACTCCTGGGCCTACAGCAACCATACTTGGAAAACTTCATCTCCTAGTGATATACATCAATAACCCCTGACCTATATCTGACATTGACCTACATTTAACCTTGAATTACTTACTTAATTTCCCTTGGTTAATGTTTTTAGTCAACCTTGGTTACGGTTTTTATGCAGGCCACAGCCACCTTCTTTGTCAAGCTATGTGTACATCGACAACCCTCGTAGTCAAGCTATGCTGTTCTCCTACAGCTCTTGTTCAAAACGGTACTTTAGCCTTCTAATTTCAGCTCTCAGCTCGTTGTTGTCGCCTTTCAGGTTGGTCAATTCGGCATTCCAATTTGCGTTTTTTTCTTTTACTTGGATATCTATCATGATTTCCAAATTTTTGTTGATTTCCAGCATAATCCCTTCCACAGCTGATTTTATAAAATCTCTCATTTCTGTTTTATTCATTATTGTGTCCGTTTTCGTGACAAGTGTCGTAACACTATCTCTCAGCTGCTTTATGTCCGTGCTGATTTCCTCCATTTTGTTTGCTAGTAGTGTTACTTCCTCTGCGCTAGACTCAGCCACTTCAGTAAATGGTCGTTTCGGTTTGGCTGGTGTTGTGTGTCCAGAGGATAAGCCTGGTTTCTTCGTACCGGACTTCTGGTCACTTGGCTTGCTCATATTGACCACAGTAGAACACAGTAGAACACAATAGTATTTAATGTACAATAGGTATCCTACTCCCTTTGTTGCAATACAAAAGGGGGTCTTCTCAAGTTGTTTGAAAGTTGTTGATGCGTAAACTTCTGACAAAAGTCTAATAAATTTTCCTTTTGTAAATCCGTTTTCCTGCTATAGCTTTACTATAAATCCATTTTTTTTATCACTTTTTGGTGAGTATATTCATCAATCATTCATAGTACTATTAGTAACCTCCAATTTATATTTACATCACTATTTTCAGCTTTAGAACACAAAAGCAACAGAGAAAAATTTAACCTAACATCTCGTGCAAATGCCCTAGGGTCACATCTGCGACAAATCCTTGATCGTACCGCCCCTGCTAAGACCAGGGTCAACGTCACATACTTGGTACATTTGAAACCTTAACGCTCGGGTAAATGTCTTATAATATCTGTTTCAGTGCATGGATCTGCTTGATATTTCACACACACGTTGCTCTAACGGTCCTCTACTACCATGTGACAAATCCAAGATCGTCCCACCCCTGCTAATACCAGGGTCAAGGTCACATACTTGGTGCATTTGAAACCCTAACGTTTGAGTAAATCTCTTAATACTCGGGTAAATGTCTTATAATTTCTGTTTTCTTGCACTCATCTGCTTGATATTTCACACACGCATTGCTTTAATGGTTCTCTAACACGCTGTGACAAATCCACGATTGTTCTGCTCCCGCTAAGCCCAGGGTCAAGGCCACATACTTGGTGCGTTCGAAACCTTAACGCTCGGGTAAATATCGTTTCCTTGATTGGATTTGCTTGATATTTTACACACACATTGCTTTAATGGTCCTCTACTCAAATTATTCTGCCCCCGCTAAACTCAGGGTCATGCAAGGTCACATACTTGGTGCATTCAAAACCTTAACGCTCTGGTAAATGTCTTATAATTTCTGTTCACTTACATGAATCTTCTTGATATTTCACACACACATTGCTCTAATAGTCTTCTACCAACGTGTTAAAAATTCACGATCATCCTGCAACCGCTAAGCCCAGGGTGAAGGTCACATACTTGGTGTGTTCGAAACTCGGGTGAGTGTCTTATAATGTCTGTTTCCTTTCATGGATTTGTTTGATATTTCACACACCCATTGCTCTGATGGTCTGCTTTTATGCTGTGACAAATCCACGCTTCTCTGGCCCTCTATGTTTTCAAATGTGCTCCATTTCTTTGGCTGCCAGTGAGGGCATTTGTGTGCCGACAGGCCACATTTCTGGTAACTTTTCATTTCCATTTACTTAATATTTCCATTGACCTGTTGTTACTGGCACATGGCCCGTGTTTCATATTTGTTTGTACATTACAGTAACGGAGCTGTGGAGCATGTGTATTACATCGTAAACTGTGTGACATAAAGTAAAATGATTTAAGGCGAAAATTTGAAGAGCAGCATTATGTAAATTTATTTGATATATATGTTCTTCTATGGATAAAATTATTTGTTTATTAATTGTGGGTGTGAGAAATCGGGTTTATGGGTTTTGCGACCAGTTTAGATCTAGATCAGTCTGATAAGGATCTTCACTATTCTCTATTCCATCAATGAAACACCTGTTATGTTTCTAACAAGCCATGTAGATCATTACTGGGCTACGGGAGTATGCTATTTGATCATGGGCTACACTGGTCACAAATCCCATAGGCCCCATTTCACACTTCCAGCCATAGTTACGTCTTACATGTCTGTATATTGCAGGTATCGGACCAGATGGGCATATTGCCTTCAACGAGCCTGGCTCGAGCCTGGTATCTCGGACACGAGTGAAGACCCTGGCCCAGGACACGATCGTGGCGAACGCAAGGTTCTTCGATGGCGATGTATCCCAGGTGCCAACTCAAGCCCTCACCGTTGGCGTCGGTACCGTCATGGATGCCAAGGAGGTAATGCTCACTGGTGGCCAGCAGTATAGTCGTCAATACCATAATAATCCTACTGGAAAACATTTGGTATCAAAATACAGTTAAACCTTGACAGGTGGCCGTTGTTCCAAGGGTCTAACATTTTCCCTGTTTCACAACAAAGTCGGTCATGTATTTTGCATTCTATTTTAATCTATATGCATGCATAGAAAACGTCTTGGCTGTATACACTTCCACCTGACGATTCGCTATTTCACGATCGTGGAGTGGATCTGCTTTTTATCGATTAAAAATTGCATAAAAATGGCAAAAATAGTAAATTAAATTTGTTGGACTTAAATTTTGGACATAGTCCAAATTTCGCATATCTCTTGATCCGTTAGTTGGATCATTACCAAACTTCATCAACAGCTTCCTCACATTGATAGCTATCCATCCAGTGTCATTCGTGTGACCTTGACCTTCACCTTGGTGACCTTAACCTTTGTGGGACGATATCTCTTGATCCATTAGTCAGATCATTACCAATCTTCATCAATAGCTTCTTCATATTGATAGCTATCCATCCAGTGTCATCCGGGTGAGCTTGACATTCACCTCGATGATCTTAACCAAGTCCAAATTTCGCATATCTCTTGATCCGTTAGTTGACCTTGACATTCATGTCAATAATTTTGGACATGTATCCAAATGCTGAATATATCGTGATCCGTTATTCGGATCATTTCCAAACTACATCAAGAGCTTCTTCCCATCCGTTTTCCTGCTATAACTTTACTACACTGCAGCTCCATTATAACGCGGTGGCGTATAGTGCGATCTCCATTATAACGCGGGTCTCTCGTGGATCCCAATTTTTTTTAAAAAATCAAGAGAAAAAAATAAATAAAAAAATCGTCGGACGTCGTAGTCATCGTGTAATTAGTTGATTCGAGATTTCTGTAAGTTTATTCAAACAACGAAGTTAAAAGTCCATGAAAGGATTATTATTAGTATGTTAGCAAATGTAATACCTTTAATCAGGTAATCATGTTAATAGGCATATTTATTAATCAATTCAATTACCTTAATCCCAATTGACATGTATGCGCGAAGTAATGGTCGTATCAAAGGAGCATGCCGACCAATGTAACGCCTGATCAGAAGCTACACTGGTCACAAATCCCATGAGCACCATTTCCATCTCCGTCACGTAAATGTACCGCTTTTTGTCACCAAGTAATGTCAATGTATCTGTGTTAACACATAATTGTCGCTAATAAATGGTTGCGTGTTCTGCCTTTCTTTTTCTTTACACCCAGGTGTAATATTTAGCGTTCTATAAATAGACTGGTGTTTCAGCATTATCTGGGTATGGATCACGTGGTCTATTGTTTACACTGCAGCCCAAGGCAATCTCGTTTAAATCGTAAATTTCATTCATCAATATAACTTGCAGCGTAAACAATAGATCACGTGACCCCACATCCTGAGATTGTGCACGTATCAACCGCATAAATAGGCAGGACACGTGACCATAGGCATTATTTATTATCAATTAATCAGTTTAAGCGTCTGTTGATCGCGAGTAGTATACATTGTAATAAGCGTCTGTCTATCGCGAGCACTATACAACGTAATAAGCATGATTTTATAAATAACTCATATGTTTAATACATTAATACATACAAGTTTGTATGTCATAGGCATTATTAATAATTACTTTAACTTCTGTTCAAATGACATGATTTTATATGGGTCCGTTGCTAATGAAATTCCCGCAATAGTTGGTAACCGAAATGCGAATGATACCAGTAACCCGTGCAGTACCAGTACCCGTGCATGTCCCGAAATTTTATAACGCGGTCGGATTCGATCGCGGTTTGAAATCTTGGACCCCGACCACCGCGTTATAATGGAGCTGCAGTGTATAAATCCAGTGTCATGTGTGACCTTGACAACCGTGACCTTCGTATCAATAACCTTGGATTTCCTCATATTGTAACCTTGATCTTGGTGACATTGACCTTCATGGCAATCGCCTTGTTTTGTGGGTGAGACACTCCTCTGTGAGTGGGTGGTGGTCGGGCGAATGAGACGGCGTAAATTAACGGTAGGGGTTCCTCCTTATAGGAATCACGATTTGCCTGGTTTGGCCCTCAGGTACGTTTTTATCTTTGGCTCTTTAGTTACTTGGGAGTTGAATTGGGTTATTGCCCATTATAAAAGTAGTAAGATTATTACTGATCCTACTGCTTTTGGGAGGGACCAAGTGATTCTGGTGTGGCGAGGACCTGAAATATGCAGTTCTGATTTTGGGATTTTCCCCCCATTTGTACTTGAGCATGTACATATTGTACTGTTGATAGGCCGTTAAACCCCAAGAAACAAACAAACAAAAACTCTCCTGCGATCACCTTTTTAAAATATAGGTCACATCCGTCAAAATTTGGACGTATATCCTGATACGTTAGTTGGATGATGGTCGCCCAACTTTCTTACATTGATACTTGAACCACCCTGTGTCATTCAAGTGACCATGACCGACTTTTTTTAAATATCGATCGTGTCCATCAAGCTACGGACGTACGTCCAAATTTCGCATATCTCCTTGTACGTTTGTTCGATGGTCGCCAAACTTTATCAGTAGATTCCTTACATTTATAGCTAACCACCCTGAGTCATTCGGTGACCTTGACACACTTTTCTCGAAATGTAGGTCATGTCCATCAAACTGTGGACGTACGGCCAAAGTTTGCATATCTTCTCGTATGTTAGCCGTATCTTTGCCAAACTTCATCAGTAGTTTGCTTGCATTGATACCTAACCATCCTGGGTCATTCAGATGACCTTAACCTACTTTCTTTGAAATGTAGGTCATGTCAATTTAAACCTGGACGAACTTCCAAATTTCACATATCTCTTGATACATTAGTTGCATGTTTGCTAAAGTTCATTAGTAACTTCCTCACATTAATAGCTAACCATCTTGAGTCATTGAAGTAACCTTTCTAGGAAAGAGGTATTATACAGGCATTTTTGCTTTCTCCTCAATCCTCCAATACTAATGTGTATAGGTATATATTAAGCGAAGGCGCATTCTGTATAAAGGGCCTAGAAATAGGTGCACATTCTACTCATCATACAATCTAAAGATACCTTCTTGTTTTGCTTCTTTGTGTCATTAGAAATAATAATTCAGAGGTGGGCTCGTGCACATTTACACAGTGAACACCTCCAAATCCAAGATGGTGTCCAAGATGGCGACCATTGAAATTTGACAGTCACATTTTAGTTCGAAAACGCATATTTTCTTTGTTGATTTGTTTCTACAAGTACAATAAATACAATATGAATTATATTTATTATTTTTAATATAGAAGTATAAATAATATGGCCACCAAGATGGCCGCCGTGTGTCTGAAAACTGGAAACAACTATTATACCTTCATCATAGTCTCACAGTTGCTAAATTTAATCATCTTAGAACATTTTGTTTTATAATTGTGTGCTGCGTGACAGATTTAGGATTTGTCAAATTATTTTGCAGCATTAAAAATGGCCGCCCAATAGTAACAGTTTATCTTGGATTTGCTCTAAATGTTACAATTAATTAATTGCATACCACCGAATTTTCAACATGTGATTACAGGATGATAGGCAAATGTGATAATTTATATATTTACATCAACCACATTAATGGCCACAATTATGTAAAACTATTTATTGTATCCTCCGGACTCCGTCGGGGGATACTATGGATTTGACAGCGGGCCGCGTCCACGTCCGCGTCCGCCGCAGACACTTCTTGTCCGGAGCATAACTCGAACACCCTTTGGAATATTTTCATGAAACTTCACACATGCATAGACCACGACCCGAAGGTGTGTCGCGCACAAGAATGACAACTCTTGCATAGCTAATTTTTAGTTATCTCCCTTTTTTGTTTCTCGCACTGATTTCGTGTCCGGAGCATAACTCCACCACCCTTTGGAATATTTTCATGAAACTTCACACATGCATAGACCACGACCCGAAGGAGTGTCGCGCACAAGAATGACCACTCTTGCATAGCTAATTTTTGAGTTATCTCCCTTTTTGTTTCGCGCACTGATTGACCATAACTCGACCACCCTTTGGAATAATTTTATGAAACTTCACACATTCAATTAGACCACGAACCGAAGGTGTGTCGTGCACAAGAATGACAACTCTTGCATAGCTAATTTTTTAATTATCTCCCTTTTTTGTTTTCACACTGATTTCCTGTCCGGAGCATAACTCGACCACCCTTTGGAATATTTTCATGAAACTTCACACATACCCCCGGCGTGTCCGCACAAGAAGTGTGTCGCGCACAAGAATGACAACTCTTGCGTAGCTAATATTTTAGTTATCTCCCTTTTTAGCTCGACTATTCGAAGAATAAGTAGAGCTTATGTTGTCACCCCAGCGTCGGAGTCGGCGTCACCGTCACGTCACGCCTTGGTTAAGGTTTTTAGTCAACCTTGTATATGGAATACTACTGGCCCTACACCCACCATACTTGGACAACTTCATCTCCTAGTGATGTACATCAATAACCCCTGATCTATATTTGACCTTGACCTACATTTCCTCTTGAATTACTTGGTTAATTCCCCTTGGTTAAGGTTTTTAGTCAACCTTGGTTAAGGTTTTTAGTCAAGCTTGTATATGCAATACTACTGGCCCTACACCCACCATACTTGGACAACTTCATCTCCTAGTGATGCACATCAATAACCCCTGATCTATATTTGACCTTGCACTACATTTCCTCTTGAATTACTTACTTAATTCCTTTTGGTTAAGGTTTTTAGTCAACCTTGGTTAAGGTTTTTTGTCAAGCTTGTACATTGAATACTATTGTGCATCCAGACACCATACTTCGACAACCTTTTCTCATAGCTATGTACATCAATAACCCCTGATCTATATTTGACCTTGACCTACATTTCCTCTTGAATTACTTACTTAATTCCCCTTGGTTAAGGTTTTTAGTCAAGCTTGTAGATGGAATACTCCTGGCCCTACACCAACCATACTTGGACAACTTCATCTCCTACTGATGTACATCAACAACCCCTGACCTATATTTGACCTTGACCTACATTTAACCTTGAATTACTTAGTTAATTCCCCTTGGTTAAGTTTTTTACTCGACCTTGGTTAAGGTTTTTACTCAAGCTTCTACATGGAATACTATTGTGCATACAGACACCATACTTGGACAACATTTTCTCATAGTGATGTACATCAATAACCCCTGATCTATATTTGACCTTGACCTACATTTCCTCTTGAATTACTTACTTAATTCTCTTTGGTTAAGGTTTTTAGTCAAGCTTGCAGATGGAATACTCATGGCCCTACACCAACCATACTTGGACAACTTCATCTCCTAGTGATGTACATCAACAACCCCTGACCTATATTTGACATTGACCTACATTTAACCTTAAATTACTTACTTAATTCTCCTTGGTTAAGGTTTTTGCTCAACCTTGGTTAAGGTTTTTAGTCAAGCTTGTAGATGGAATACTATTGTGCATACAGACACCATACTTGGATAACTTTTTCTCATAGGGATGTACATCAATAACCCCTGACCTTTATTTTACCTTCACCTACATTTAACCTTGAATTACTTATTTCCCCTTGGTTACGGTTTTTAGTCAAGCTTGTATATGGAATACTCCTGGGCCTACAGCAACCATACTTGGAAAACTTTATCTCCTAGTGATGTACATCAATAACCCCTGACCTATATCTGACATTGACCTACATTTAACCTTGAATTACTTACTTAATTTCCCTTGGTTAATGTTTTTAGTCAACCTTAGTTAAGGTTTTTATGCAGGCCGCAGCCACCTTCTTTGTCAAGCTATGTGTACATCGACAACCCTCGTAGTCGAGCTATGCTGTTCTCCTACAGCTCTTGTTTGTTTTGTGCACTCTACAAACTGGACAATAATGCATGAAGACCCGTTTTCTCGTCTGCTCTGTACACCTTTTCTCGTGTGCTCTGTACACCTTACCTGTAGAGAGAACAATAGAGACTGGGAGAACCATTCACCTGTGCATGTGCTAGCATGTGCAAATGTCCAGTCTTGACCAGTCTTGACCACTCTTGACCACTCTGACCACAGGTAATTTATACAGGTAAATAACTACATTGGATATTACATTTCCGTAAACTGTGTTGAAAATATTGTGGCATTATGTGGATCTGTGCAGATATATGTAGATAAATATAGGAGTATTAAAAAAAAATTCTGGGCTCCCTTAGCAAGCATTATTATTTTTAATTTTTAAACTTTTTTTTCCATTTTTTTTTTCATGTTTTTTTTTCAAATTCTTTTTAAATTTTTGTCTTGTAGCATAAGGTCCTAAGTGCTATATACAGACTATTCACCTGTGCATGTGCTAGCATGTGCAACTGACCACTGACCACTTACAGGTAATTTATGCAGGTAAATGATTATATTACATTTCCGTAAACTGTGTTGAAAATATTGTGGAAATATGTGGACCTGTGCATATATGGTATGTAGATAGATATAGGACTATTAAAAAACATTCTGGGCTCCAGTAGGGAGCATTATTTTTTTATTTTTGTTAAATTTAATTTATTTTTTCCATTTTTTTTTTTACATTCGTTTTCAATTTTTTAACTGACCACTAACTTATTACAGGTAATTTATACAGGTACATTATTACATTTCCGTAAACTGTGTTGACAATATTGTGGCAGTATGTGGACCTGTGCAGATATATGTAGATAAATATAGGACTATTAAAAAAAAAATCTGGGCTCCAGTAGCAAGCATTATTATTTTTAATTTTTAAACTTTCTTTTTCCATTTTTTTTTTTCATTTTTTTTTTTCAAATTCTTTTTCAATTTTTGTCTAGTAGCATAAGGTCGTAAGTGCTATATACAGACTATTATCATATAATAAAACAATTATTGACTAGTGAGCCATAGAATATAATCTGATATTCTATGGCTCACTAGTCAATAATTGTATAATATGTTCGGGCCAGTGAAAATTGCTTTCGGGCCCAGGCTCGAGGTCAAGGCTGGACAAGGCGAGGCATTTGTTTCCGCGGAATTCTTGTTTACTTATCTCCCTTTGTTGTTTCGTGCTCTGATTTTGTATCCAGAGCATAACTCGAACACCCTTTGGAATATTTTTATGCCCCACCACGATAGTGGAGGGGGCATTTAGTGTTACCCTTGTCTGTCCGTCCGTCCGCACACACGAATGGGTACTTGTTGTAAGCATACGGGGATCTTATTGGGTAGGGTTAGGATAGTGTTGGGTACTCTTGTTGGGTATTTTTATAGAGTAAAAACCCAACAAGTATTCATTCGTAGGAACGTGCGTCCCGTCCTCCCGTCGTCCCGTCCGTCCGTCACAAAACTTTAACACTCGGGGTAAATGTCTCATAATTTCTTCATCCTTCGACCGATCTCCTTCATATTTCATATACACATTGCTCTAATGGTCCTCTACCGCCCTGTGCCAAATCCACGTTCGTCCTGCCCCCGCCAAGCCCAGGGTTAAGATCACATACTTAGTGCTTCAAAAACTTTTAACGCTCGGGTAAATATCTTATAATTTCTGTTTTCTTTCACGGATCAGCTTCATATTTCACATATGCATTGCTCTAATGGTCCTCTACCGCCCTGTGCCAAATCCACGTTCGTCCTGCCCCCGCCAAGCGCAAGGTCAAGGTCACATACTTGGTGCTTCAAACATTTAAATTTTTTTTTTTTTTTTCGCTGGGACGGGTAAAAGAAAATTTTGACTTGGAATTTGGCCTCATTTATTATCAAAGCGATATGTGGGACATCCGTGTTCTATGAACACATTTTCTAGTTTATTAAACTTCACACATGCATAGAAGACGACCCAAAGGTGTGTCGCACATAAGAATGACAACTCTTGCGTCGTTAATTTCTTAGTTATCTCCCTTTGTTGTTTCGTGCACTGATTTCGTGTCCGGAGCATAACTCGAACACCCTTTGGAATATTTTCATGAAACTTCACACATGCATAGACCACGACCCTAAAGGTGTGTCACGCAAGAATGACAACTCTTGCATCACTAATTTTTTAGTTATCTCCCTTTGTTTTTCCGTCACTGATTTTGTCTCCGGAGCATAACTCGAACACCCTTTTTTCAAACTACTTGTGTATCTGGGGAGGGGGATACACATGCGCTTGTCTTTCTAGTTATATACTACATCTCAATCTATCCATCTTCTTGATTTCAATCTATTTTCCTCGATATAAAAAAATTGTTTCTCATGTCATGTATGTATCCATATACTTGGTGTATCTGTATAAATGTGAAATACTTTGAGAAATAAAAATAATTAATGACAAAAAAAACAACATTTGAATAACGTGCCAGTTCTGGTCAGTTCTGTTTATCTGTTTGTAATTTTATTTTATTCGCGAGTACTTTCCTCTAATTGTACTTTACTTTGTTGTATGTCTGTATCAGCAGGTATTAACGTATTTGCCGTTTCCTTTTCATTATAAGTATTGCATATGTCACAACAATCCATGGTTTGTGAAATGTAAAATTGTATCATCAATATGTAATTAACAATACATAGGCCAAGCAACAAGGCACCGAACCTTGTTTTGTTATATATACAACGTTTTTTTAGCTCACCTGAGCAAAGCTCATGTGAGCTATTGTTGCCGCAATGTGTCCATCGTTCGTCGTCCGTCCGTCGTCCGTGAACATTTTCAAACGTCTTCTCCATTGGGACTATAGTCCCCAAACTTCATGGTCATGGTCCTTAGGTAGGGGGATTACAAAATTGTTAAAATGACGTCATTACGTAATCCAAGATGGCCGCCGTCTAAAAATACCACAAATTCTTCAAAAATCTTCTTCTCAAGAACTGCCAACCGGATTTCGACAAAACTTGGTAGGAATGATCGATGTACAATGCTCTTTCAAAGTTGTTAAAATGGTGATCCCGGGGTCAAAAATGGGCGTGGTGTGGCTTAGCCTTAGCCATGTTTTTACGGTCGGGTATGCCAAGGGGGCATATCTATGGTTTACAAACATGTCTAGTTAATTTTATGATACAATGTATTTAAAAAAACAACAGTTTGTGCGATGTTTGCAATCTTAATTTAATGCTAGCTCTAATTATTTAAAGCTAGCATTAATTATTTGTGTTTATGTAGATTTGAAGTTCACGTCCGCTATATTTCATTGACTGTAATCAATATAATATAAGATTAAAGCAAACTGTACAATAAATGGCAAACAGTTTCACATGAACTGTGTTATGTTTAATAAAACTCTGTTATTCCCGTTAGAAAGCTATTAAAGGAAATCTACTGTAAACATAACGGTACGCAATTTGGAAATCACGTGATCCCACACCTTGTTCGATTGTAAATTAACTTTGCTTTACCGAATAACCGATACAGTTGAACCTCTCCAAACCGCTCACCCTGTGTATCACAGGGTGTCCGGTTTAGAGAGGTACCACCATATTAATTTATAAATTATCGCTAGCTTCTTGATCAAGTTTTAAAATGATCTACTGGAAATGCTAAGACAAGAAAAAAAACTGTGGGGTCAAATTGGGGTCAAATTTTATTTTTGACCAAATATGGTCATGTCATATATCAAATCGAAGGTATCAACGAGGCGATCACTCTGGTGCAAAATTCTTCTTCACATGGACCGCTTGGCCCATGGTAGCCAAACTTAAAAGTTATGGTCCATGGGTGAAGCCTTTTCAGATTTGTTAAAATGGAGGTCATCGCTAATCCAAGATGGCCGCCGTCTAAAAATGACATTCTTAAAAAATCTTCTTCTCATGAACCGCTAGCCAGATTTCGACGAAACTTGGTAGGAATGATCGATGTACAATGCTCTTTCAAAGTTGTTAAAATGATGACCCCTGGGTCAAAAATGGGCGTGGCCAGTGGGGTCAAATTATTTTTGACCGAATATGGTCATGTTATATATCAAATCGAAGGTATCAACGAGGCGATGACTCTGGTGCATTTGTTGTCGAAATCGGATGGTCATGTCATCCAAGATGGCCGCCGAAAGGTAAAAAGGTTGTTCTTTTATTAGATTTCAAAATTCTTCTTCACATGAACCGCTTGGCCCATGGTAGCCAAACGTAAAAGTTATTGTCCATGGATGAAGCCTTTTCAGATTTGTTAAAATGGAGGTCATCGCTAATCCAAGATGGCCACCGTCTAAAAATAGCATAAATTCTTAAAAAATCTTCTTCTCAGGAACCGCTAGCCGAATTTCGACGAAACTTGGTAGCAATGAGCGATGTAAAATGCTCTTTCAAATTTTATTTTGGACCGAATATGCTCATGTCATATATCAAATTGAAGGTATTGATGAGGCGATTGCTATTGTGCAATATTTGTTGGAATCAGATGATTATGACATCCATGATGGCCGCCAAAAGGTCCATTTATTCGAGATTTTGAAAGTCTTTTTCTCAGGAACCACATGGCCGATGCTGGCCAAACTTCATAGTAAGTCCAGATCCTTGGGTGAAGCATTTTCAGATTTCGTAAAATGAGAATCATCACTTAATCCAAGATGACCGCCATCTAAAAATAGCACAATTGTTTTAAAATATGGACTCAATGTCACATTCTTCTCTGGTGTTCATGCAGTCAGGTGAGCGAATTAGGGCCATCATGGCCCTCTTGTTTGCTGTTTCTACATGTCTTTGCCGCGCTGATTCCGAATCCGTTGAGTGCCACTTCGAAAACCGTGAGCATTTTTTGCTCGCCTGCACGAAGTGCAGAAGAGCTTATGGCATACCCCCAGCATCGTCGGCGTCGGCGTTGTCGGCGTCAGTGTCCACAAACTTAACGTTGGGTAAATGTCTTATAACTTCTGTTTCCTTTCATGGAACACCTTGTTATTTCATACATGCATTCCTCAGATGACCCTCTATCATGTTGTCGCAAATCCACAACACACCACCTAACCCTTACCCCAAGGTCAAGGTCACAATCTTAGCACATTCATAAACTTAACGTTGGGGTAAATGTCTTATAACATCTGTTTCCTTTCATGGAACACCTTGATATTTCATACATGCATTCCTCAGATGACCCTCTATCATGCTGTAGCAAATCCACAACCCACCACCCAACCCTTACCCCAAGGTCAAGGTCACAAACTTAGCATGTTCATAAACTTAACATTGGAGTAAATGTTGTGTAACTTCTGTTTTTTTGCAGGGAACACTTTGATATTTCATACATGCATTCATCTGATGATCCTCTATTGTGCTACAGCAAATCAATGACCCACTCCACACCTCTTTCCCCAAGATCAACATCATAAACTTAACGTTGGAGTAAATGTCTTTTTATAACTTCTGTTTCTTTACAGGGAACGCCTTGATATTTCATACATGCATTCATCTGATGATACTCTATCGTGCTATAGCAAATCCATGACCCAACCCCGACCCCTTTCCCCAAGGTCAAGGTCACAAACTTAGCACATTCATAAACTTAACATGCATTCATCTGATGGTACTCTATCGTGCTATAGCAAATCTGTGACCCACCGCCCACACCTTACCCCAGGGTCAAGGTCACAAACTTAGCACATTCATAAACTTAACATTGGGGTAAATGTCTTATAACATCTGTTTCCTTTCAATGAACGCCTTGAAATTTGATACATGCATTCCTCAGATGACCCTCTATCATGCTGTAGCAAATCCACAACCCTCCAACCAACCCTTACCCCAAGGTCAAGGTCACAAACTTAGCATGTTCATAAACTTAACGTTCGGGTAAATGTTGTTTTACTTCTGTTTCTTTACAGGGAACGCTTTGATATGTCCTACATGCATTCATTTGATGATCCTCTATTGTGCTACAGCAAGTCCATGACTCCGCCACCCCTTTCCCCAAGGTCAAGGTCACAAACTTAGCACATTCATACATGCATTCCTCATGTGAATAGCTATCATGCTGTAGAAATATCACCAACTTAGTGCGTTCATAAACTTAACGTTGGGTTAAATTTTGTTTTACTTCTGTTTTCAGGGAGTGCATTGATATTTCATACATGCATTCATCTTAATATGCTATATTATGCTATAGCAAACCCACGACCCAGTGGGTGGCAGGTGGGAGCATGCGATGGGTAATTTAACGATTGGGGTTCATCCTTACCGGAATCCCGACTGGAGACCTGGTTTGGCCCTCACATACGTGTTTGGCATTTTGTATGTGACAGTTGGATCTGGTTATACCCCTTGCGATTATTCGTAATCCTATCTTAAGGGAAGGAGCCAAGTGACTTTGGTGTGGTATGGACCTGGCACCAGGTCAGGTTATTCTAATTTCAGGGCTGAGTATATTTTTTCTCGATGTAAATATTCCGTTCTGATTTTGGGATTTTCCCCCCAATGCAGCAGGTTAAAATGGGATCGAACCCGTTTGCCCGGCCTTACATGACCTTAGCTGTAGATAGGCCGTTAAACACCTACAAACATAAACAAACCCACGACCCACCTTGCACCACTGACCCCAATGTCAAGGTCCACCGCACGCCCCTTAACCCAAGGTCAATTATATATAATATTCATGTTTTTTTATGCAACTGTGCCAAGTTTGAGTGAAGGCTGCCAACAGGCGAGCTTCGTTGTCTTCTGACAACTCTTGTTGTAGAATTGCATAAATCCAAGATGGCCGCCAGTTTTCACCAATATGTCTTATTTAGGCTAATATATGCTGCATTTCGGTGATGTAAATGTTTAAATTATTAGCATATGGGAACATTCAATATTTATGAGGACTTCTAATTGTATACGACACAAGTATCATCTGGAAAAAATCAAAATGGCCGCCATTTTTAGAAAACAAATCTCTTTCAGCTCAAATTTATATTTCAGCATTTTAGCTGTTAATATAAGGGGTTGCGACACAACGACGTTGGACAGACAGCATATGCTAATGAAATTAATGAGCTCACTTTTATTAAAGATGGCTTTCAAATGTAAATGATAAGCGATAAATATAAACACATAAATTTATTATATATTTGAGCCGCGCCATGCGAAAACCGGCTTAATGACAAAATTTTCAGTTTTTACTTTTTCACGTATTCTGAAGTGTACATCTTTTAAAAGCCATATCCCGCAAAAATTATCAATGTATCCCAATTATTTTACATTTTAGAAGTATTTTTATGATGCGTTGTAAAAACTTATATGACGTTTTAGATCAATGACGTTGAAATTACGACGTTTTTATCAACGGCGTATATAAGGGGTGTTGATAAAATACCCGGACAAGTCCTATAGATTTGTCATCTTTTATCGCATGTCAACCAAATTTGGATATCTCGTAGCCTGGCCAAGTGTCTCCCATTAGGCCAAGACAAAGTATGAAAATAATGTTCATAGCTCGTGTTGCAGTTGCTAATGTAATGTCATATTTTGGATTGCGGCCCAAGTAATGTAATTTCGTATGAATAATTTTCAAATAAGGGAGAGTGAGAAGTGTTGGCATTTCCCTGTTGTTTGCTGCTGTCTGAAATAATTTTGGGGAATAATAGCGACATTATTTAACATTTCGTATGCGACGAAATATTTAAAAAATCTGAAATCATGACCGGAAATGACGTAGTTTAACGTCTGCCAGCTCTGTGTAAGAGAATATGCCGGAAAAAACAAGAGGTTATATTAAAGTTTGTATTTTAACACAAAACACGAGATATCAATGATGAGAGAAAGTCGCGATGACAATATACGAACGATACAGTCGGATAGACAATGGACATGGAGGCGCAAAAGGCTAGGCCAGACATGGACGTACAAAAGTGACGTCGTCAGACGTTGTGACCCAAAGTAAAAGTCTTGGTCGACTGACCACTTTTCGTGAAATGCCAGATCGGTTGAACTCATTGCGTGATTAAAAAGATTTAAATATGAGGAGACGTATGGCTAGATGGATCCTGATGATGGTGAACATGTAGCAGAAGGCCAGGCGAGTTACCAATTTCTCTCGGGTTTTAGGATAGTTTAAATGACATCTGTACATTTTTCCAATTGAGTGGTTACAGTGGATGAATTTATTATCAAATATCGTCGATTGAGGCGTTATTCAATCCTCCATATTCGCCCAATCTTGCCCCATGTGATTTTATTAGCCAGGTTTTTGGAAAAAAAATCCAGGCTATTTGATTGGCGAAAGCCGGGCGGGCGGGCGGACTGGCGGGCGGGTTAGGCGGGCGGGTCGGTGGGCGGCGTCCACAATCAATGTTAAGTTTTCGTGTTTGAGTCCATTTCTTTGTTACTGTACCACCTAGGACCACCAAACTTTCACAGCTTCATAATCAAGGGGTGCCCACCACATATCACTATCCAACATGTTATATTTTTTTAACTTGACCCATTTTTTCCGCGCAGTCAACTTAGCCATTTTCAATGTTAAGTTTTTGCGTTTACAATGTTAAGTTTTCGTGTTTAAGTACATTTCTTTGGTACTGTACCACCTAGGACCACCAAACTTTCACAGCTTCATAATCAAGGGGTGCCCACCACATATCACTATCCAACATGTTACTTTTTTAGCCAGGTTTTTTGAAAAAAAATCCAGGCTATTGGATTGGCGAAAGCCGGGCGGGCGGCGGCGGGCGGGCGGCGGGCGGCGTCCACAATCAATGTTAAGTTTTCGTGTTTGAGTCCATTTCTTTGTTACTGTACCACCTAGGACCACCAAACTTTCACAGCTTCATAATCAAGGGGTGCCCACCACATATCACTATCTAACATGTTACTTTTTTTTTAACTTCACCCATTTTTTCCGCGTAATCGACTTAGCCATTTTCAATGTTAAGTTTTCGCGTTTACAATGTTAAGTTTTCGTGTTTAAGTCCATTTCTTTCGTACTGTACCACCTAGGACCACCACACTTTCACAGCTTCATAATCAAGGGGTACCCACCACATATCACTATCCAATATGTTACTTTTTTTTTTAACTTCACCCATTTTTTCCGCGCATTCGACTTAGCCATTTTCAATGTTAAGTTTTCGCATTTACAATGTTAAGTTTTCGTGTTTAAGTCCATTTCTTTGGTACTGTACCACCTAGGACCACCAAACTTTCACAGCTTCATAACCAAGGGGTGCCTACCACATACAACTATCCAACATGTGACCATTTTTTTACCTTCACCTATTATTTCTACGTAATTGACTTAGCCATTTTCAACGTTAACTTTTTAACGTACGTCTGGTTAGAGTTTTTTGGTTAAAACTTTTTCGTTATACTATATCTCTGCAACTGCTTCGCCCATTACCTTGAAACTTCACATGCGTGTTTATCATCATCCATATTTTCATTCTAACCCCCAACCGTGCGGCCCCTGTGCCCAATGTCAAGGTCAAATTACTTTGAATTTTTTTGTTAAAGTTACATGTTAAACGTACATATCTCTGCAACTGCTTCACCCAATACCTTGATACTTCACATGGGTGCTTATCATCATTGTCGCACCTGCTTGCGGAAAGCGCGATCCTGTGCCCAATGTCAAGGTCAAATTACTTTTAATTTTTTTGTTAAAGTTTTTTTGTGTACTATATCTCTGCAACTGCTTCACCCAATACCTTGATACTTCACATGGGTGTTTATCATCATTGTCGCACCTGCTTGCGGAAAGCGCGATCCTGTGCCCAATGTCAAGGTCAAATTACTTTGAATTTTTTTGTTAAAGTTTTTTCGTGTACTATATCTCTGCAACTGCTTCACCCAATACCTTCATACTTCACATGGGTGCTTATCATCATTGTCGCACCTGCTTGCGGAAAGCGCGATCCTGTGCCCAATGTCAAGGTCAAATTACTTTTAATTTTTTTGTTAAAGTTTTTTCGTGTACTATATCTCTGCAACTGCTTCACCCAATACCTTGATACTTCACATGGGTGTTTATCATCATTGTCGCACCTGCTTGCGGAAAGCGCGATCCTGTGCCCAATGTCAAGGTCAAATTACTTTGAATTTTTTTGTTAAAGTTTTTTCGTGTACTATATCTCTGCAACTGCTTCACCCAATATCTTGATACTTCACATGGGTGCTTATCATCATTGTCGCACCTGCTTGCGGAAAGCGCGATCCTGTGCCCAATGTCAAGGTCAAATTACTTTGAATTTTTTTTGTTAAAGTTTTTTCGTGTACTATATCTCTGCAACTGCTTCACCCAATACCTTGATACTTCACATGGGTGCTTATCATCATTGTCGCACCTGCGTGCGGAAAGCGCGATCCTGTGCCCAATTTCAAGGTCAAATTACTTTGAATTTTTTTGTTAAAGTTTTTTCCTGTACTATGTCTCTGCAACTGCTTCACCCAATACCTTGATACTTCACATGGGTGTTTATCATCATTGTCGCACCTGCTTGCGGAAAGCGCGATTCTGTGCCCTATGTCAAGTTCAAATTACTTTGAATTTTTTTGTTAAAGTTTTTTCGTGTACTATATCTCTGCAACTGCTTCACCCAATACCTTGATACTTCACATGGGTGTTTATCATCATTGTCACACCTGCTTGTGGAAAGCGCGATATCGTCAGCATTTTGGCATATGTCCGTCCGTGTGTCCGGTTAAAGTTTTTTGGTTAAAGTTTTTCCATCTACTATATCTATTTTTTTAGTGTCCATGCCTCGCCCCAAGGCGCGACATGCAGGCCACGGCCATCTAGTCTACAAAAAGTGGGTATAATTATGTTATCCAAGTGTCTATGCTTGGAAAAAACCTGGCCTTCGTGGCTTTGCCTCGTTTCTTGTTTTTAACTCGACCCATTTTTTCCGCGCAGTCGACTTAGCCACTTTCAATGTTAAGTTTTCGCGTTTACAATGTTAAGTTTTCGTGTTGAAGTCCATTTCTTTGGTACTGTACCACCTAGGACCACCTAGGACCACCAAACTTTCACAGCTTCATAATCAAGGGGTGCCCACCACATATCACTATCCAACATGTTACTTTTTTTTTAACTCGACCCATTATTTCCGCGCAGTCGACTTAGCCATTTTCAATGTTAAGTTTTCGCATTTACAATGTTAAGTTTTCGTGTTTAAGTCCATTTCTTTGATACTGTACCACCTAGGACCACCAAACTTTCACAGCTTCATAACCAAGGGGTGCCTACCACATACAACTATCCAACATGTGACCATTTTTTTACCTTCACCTATTATTTCTACGTAATTGACTTAGCCATTTTCAACGTTAACACTTTTAACGTACGTCTGGTTAAAGTTTTTTGGTTAAAAGTTTTTCGTATGTCTCTGCAACTGCTTCGACCATTACCTTGAAACTTCACATGGGTGTTTATCATCATCCATATTTTCATTCTAACCCCCAACCGTGCGGCCCCTGTGCCCAATGTCAAGGTCAAATTACTTTGAATTTATTTGTCGCACCCGCTTGCGGAAAGCGCGATATCGTCGGCATTTTGGCATACGTCCGTCCTTCCGTCCGTACGTCCGTGTGTCCGGTTAAAGTTTTTTCGTTAAAGTTTTTCCATCTACTATATCTATTTTTATTTTTTTAGTGTCCATGCCTCGCCCCAAGGCGCGACATGCAGGCCACGGCCATCTAGTCTACAAAAAGTGGGTATAATTATGTTATCCAAGTGTCTATGCTTGGAAAAAACCTGGCCTTCGTGGCTTTGCCTCGTTTCTTGTTTTTTAATACCGTACACGAACAGCCGCATAAATGGAATCCACTTCGACAACGTCAGCAGTCAATAATGTTACTGCTGGTATTTCAGGTGGTATGTTTGAACAAAGGTGAATTGCATTGCCTGACTTAGCTGTCGGAAGTGCAAGTATTATAAAAAAAAAGATGTTATACCGTTTATTTTGTAAAATAATATATCCCATTGTGCGAGCACGAATGAAAGCATGGACATGTTCTTCCATTGAACAATATGGAGCATAACATTAACATAACGTCATTTTGACGTCGGGCCCCATATCGCGTGATGACGTGTTGGTAACGATAAAATTGTCGATGATATATTAATGATGAGTTGTGCATATGAAATCGATGAAGCATTTATCAATCATCATGGATTTGAATTTCCAGTTAACCCAAGGCATATGGATGTTGCAGCATAATAATACTGGTTATTCAACCAACACTGGAAATCGAAAACTCTTACAAGCAACCTATCCGCGATGATCGGTGGCTGGTAATAATGTGATGTGTTAGCAGTTTCAACATCAGCCACACGAGTGACCATACAACATTCTGTACATATTGTGCTTGCAAATCTTCTAAAATTATCCGGCGGGACCATAACCCAAACCGAGTAAATATAATACATAATTGGATGTTGTAGTTGCAGGTTATGCATATGGCATGCCCACCCCCCATATAAATCCGCCACAGCTGGAAGCTCATTTTAGATATGTGTGACTAATGACTTTCATATCATGATAAAGTGGTGTTATTTTAATTACTACTGACCAACATAAATAGAAAGAAGTGATAAAAAGATCACGTAAAAACTTTCAATTTCTTTTTCTTTTCATTTCAACATGAAATACATTTCAGACACACCGATTGGCACTCAGGGATGAACTATATTCCCAAGGGGCGCTTGTCCCCGTATCCCCAATCCCCACCCTTCGTCGCCGGATCATATGATTGTGCCCACACGTAATTTTCACGATAATTGTTTTCTATTCCAATATTATATCATAAGGATGTGTATGGAATTGCTGCAAATGGAGTATTTGTTTGTAGACATTCCAATTAATTTCAAGACTTTTCGAAAACTCCAGCGACCTCACTGTGTGTTTTATGCATTATGTATTGCTTTTACACAAACAATCAAGAAGCTGCATTGAAATAACTGATTCTGAATCTATTAGAGAGATTTTGATGCATTTGTTTTGCCAAATTCAATACAAACCCCGGATATATATGGCAGTATATAGCTGCGTGTCTACCTCCGTTTATGATAAAATGAGTGGCATTAAATGACATATCATTAGCTAAGTTCAAAAGTCTCAATTTACCAAGATAATAGATGGTAATATCGTTGGCATACACTAGGTTCATATTTAAGGTTATTTAGCAATCAAAGTGCAGTGTAATTAAGTGAAGACTTCGCTGATATGTAGCCAGTTAAATTATGCGTTCATCATTTTGAATTCATGAGGACAACCGACGAAAAAGAGTGACAATGTCAAAGAACGACAGTTAGGCGACAATGTACAGCGCCTCGAGCATTTGTAAGTCATTGATGCTGCGAGGAACTCGTGCAAGTATCCTTGCTATAATATTTTGTCACCACACCATGGCCATAACGTCAAACATGGATTCACGTTCAGTGACGTCACACGTGCATGATGTCACGTCATAACGTCATACTATATGTACTGAGGCATCGCGTCTCATATCAGTGAAAGTTTCAGTAAGTTATCATTTTCCGTTTTCTGTTCACACTTAATGTTAACTGACACCAATAAACGTAAATGGGAGGGCAAAATTAAAACTTTTAAACTTTTACGGCGACGTTAGACAATTTGAATCGTCGTTTTTCTGACGTCGTTTACTGCTTTTCATGACGTTGTCATTAAGCCCGGTTTTCGTATGGCGCGGCCCATATATAATATGTCACATATTTGTTGATGTACATATTAATCAATCGTGCAGTATGGTGTTTCTTTCCAATATACACACTTATATTGACTCTTGTGGTAACATAGAATAAATCTGTATCTACATTCCTCTAGGAAGGCGAAAATCAAGATGGCCGTTATGAATAAGCAATTGTGTAGTGTTTAAACTGATATTATGTAAATGTCAAGTTAATATGTATACTTGGTGTTACAGTACAGTTGTCCATGTAACTATCATGTTCAAGCAGTCAGAAGAGTAGAACAACCAGGCTGTGGGTTGACTGTCTTGTCAGACCTGTGTTGCTCATGCTTGCCTTTGTGAGGGCAGAGCGTGAGGAAGAATGGCTTCATCTGTCAGCGGTTAGGAAAATGCTGCCTTAATTACTTCTTTGCATCCGGGCATGTGAACTGCGCTCGCTATGGATTGTATTACCTACGTAGTATGCAGCGCATTTATTCCGCAGGTCTAAAGCGATTGGTGAAGGGTGAACACATGATGCATAACCAATATGGCATTTGGAACGGCATATGGAATGATCTATTCATTCAGAGTACCTACATGAGATATGGCAAAGGACCATCCGGCAGTATTGGCTCCACACTGAATGAATCAACTCTTGCCATTTGGGCCCTCTCTCTCAGCATCTTTGGTAAACTGAAGAGTTACATAGAGGCAATGCAGGAAGGTGCCACACAAACAGCGATCACGTCTCAAAAGGAGGAGCAGGCTACTCGAATCAAAGCAGATTCAGCTGATCGAGAGAAAATACGCGAAACACTCACTACAAGCATGGACATTATTTGACAACAGTAGCCACCTAACAGGCATTGTAAACATATTTACAGGACATGTCATTGATGACTAAACCGTGAATGCCGATGAAGCAATCACAAACTGATCAGTGGATGGACTATGAACGTAAGTGACTTTCACAACAAGCTGAAAAAGAATGTCAAAATTTTGCGTTTGAAACATGACAAAATGCAAAAGTTCATGAGAGCAATAAGGTTGTTCACACCGAACTCATATATGCAGGAGTCGTTGGCATCATGGCATCATCCAGGGAGACTGTTTCCACTGCAACTCTGTTCTTTTATGAGTTACCTCCTTATCTGTCTGCTCTGTTCGACGAAGGTGGTGAAATGCGATAAACAAGCAAGTCAGTGCTGCAAAACAAGATAAAAGTATAATACAGCCAACTAAACATGGATCGCAGTTGTTTTTCTGGACATGTACGTTATTGTGTGGACCATCCCTTGGCCATCATCACCTGCAACGGTATCCACATTTGTCAGTGCAGCTGCAAACACAGCTATACATCAGCTGCAGATATGTAACGTTCTGCACGTTGTCTGACAAATAATATGTGAACAGCATAAAGTCAGCATGCCGAATTACACTTTCAAAGGGATTCAGCCATGTGTACCAGCTTACTAGAGAATCTCCAGTACCAAACAAGCCATCACATTGGCAGTTACTGCAAATAAAGTGCAGATCATGAAGCTGATTGTGGATCACCTGTGTTCCATAAACGTCCCTGATGGTAATTGGATGGTCGTAACTGGCCTATGTCCTCACCATATAGATGTTGGTACAGGAGTAGGGCAGTCGCTCACGAGGAAGCTGACGTCCTAATGGCGTATCACACAATTAATGATACTCGCCAATTGTACGTGAGTGAGGACACGGATGTACTTGTGATACTTGCCCATCACATACTCGCAGAACCGAATGATATGCCACAGAAAGTACAGTTAATAATAGTCATGTTCAAGAAGTCAGTTATCGATGTTAACCACGTATTGCGAACACAAGCGAAAATAATGCCAAACCTCATGGCAGCTCATGAATTTACAGGGTGTGACAGTGTGTCGTGCTTTGCCGGTATAGGAACGGCCACTGTCTTGAAGAAACTGGAGGCATATACAGCGACATTGAAACTAGAAGACCCAGCAACTTCTATTGATGAGTTAACTGGATCGGATTTACCATATCATGCCATACTTTATAGCCAGGAGACCGTTGAAATGCGCACCACCGTAGCTAAACAGCTTGCCCCCTACAATGCCCGCTTTTCGTCCCCACTGTACACGTGCACATTACCAAGCTGTCTGTGGAGAGCTGCTGGCATGTCTGCACCTTCAGCTCTGGACCTACGGAAGTGTGGATGGGAGAAGAAAGCATCTATGATTCGTCATGTATGCCTCGATGGGGAGCGACAAGTTGTGTCTGATGAGGTTCTTAATGTGATCAGTGGATGTATTCAGGAACAGGTGTAAATCAATACTCTGCAGTGTAATAAATATACGCTCGCGTGCACCGAGAGCTGATGTGAGGTTGCATGTGAAAATCCGCTGAAAGTGTTCTCATGTGGACATTGGTAATGGCGAAAATGAAAATGACGATATCAGAGGATGCTAACTGTGCTCATGCTATGTTCAACGAAACTCGCATATTGGTTAGATTAACAAGATTTGAGAGAGAATCATCTGCCTGTACCATATAACTACCGGTCGCTACACAATAAACAACTATTGACATATGTACATGTATATACTATATATGGGCCATCAATCTGAAAGAGCCGGGAACATTTTATTTTTTACCAATCAACTGATCCTTATCAGGTGACACACTGATTCAGCCAGATCATATGTCACATTATTTTCTAGAGGTTAACTTGGTTGTTCAGTGACAATATTATAATGGCAATTAGTTAATGTAACATGATATCCTCATGTGAAGCTACATCACCTATATATATATATCAATATGTATCACATTGTATATTACTTGTCGGCCATCTTGGATTACATGTCTTTTTTTAGAGATCATGGCATAAATCTCGGATTCACCATGTAAATTCCCATCTAACCTCTTCCAACGTATAATTTATATATACTATTACTGATGAGAGCAATTACTATTCTACCTGCTATATATCACATACTGATATTTTGCGACCATGTTTAGTTTTTGTATATGATGTATATAATGTATTCGTGTTTGTATTTACATTATGAAGTTATCAATGTGAGTTGCTCTCCCAACATATCTCCGTTCCACAAATTAAATTGCGAAATATTTAATCTGATCGCATTTACGTATACAAAATATTTTTGGCGGTCATTTTTAATTTCTACTGAAGATAAAAATATCAAATTAATTAATAAAGTTACCTAGCCATTTATAATCCTGAAAACTAAATTATAGCATTTTAAATGATTAAAATAGAACATATGCATGCCAATATATGACACATTGTTAAAAACTGGCGGCCATCTTGGATTTATGCATTTCTACAAAAATGCTCAATGTTTCGAGAGTGGCACTGAACGGATTCGGATTCAGCGCATCAAAGACATATAGAAACTGCAAAAAAACGTTGTATATATAACAAAACACGGTTGGACCAGGTTTGCATGGGCTCTAGCCTGGACTCACAGGGTTTAGTCCATGTTCTGCACACATCAATTTGTACAAGTCGTACATGTTAGCAATTGATATGTCTTTTCTCAATGATTTTCTCTTAACATGTTTTCATTTAGCAGCAAACTATTCAATAATTGCTGCCTGTTGATGTGTAAACAGCAGTGTGATTTTATTTTACCCAATTAAAATTTTGAAATACCCAATTGCTTCAGAAATGATGGAGTGAAAATACTCAATTACTAATTCCTTATCTGGAACTCTGATATTGGACGTGCTAAATCTAACTAGAAACTAGAAAATAAGAACTATAGCATTGGTTGCAGTATGCAACTGTCACATTGAATATAAGTGTGACTTGTTCCACATTGTATACAACACCAGATTTTTTAACCTTGGTCAATGTACGTTAATATAGAACCTTCACAATTCACAATTCGCGATTATACTAGGCTGTGTCTCAGCCAATCCAGCTACTTGATGCTGAGCATTAGAATTAATTTAAGGAGATATAACCCGGTTCTGTTTTCACGATACACTTGTGTATTTATCATTTATATGTCAAATAAAACAAATTTGTTCTAGTTATCCGACAATTATGTGCCGTTCTTTTACGGATTTCATATTTCAGACAACCATTTTTTCCAGCCGTCACTGCATGACTAACTGCCCCTTGCTTTGCTTACCACAGTTATTTCCCTTAGCGGTCATGTTGGTATATGATGTATGCGTAGTACAGACGAAATGTAGGCATAATGCAATTAGTACACTTCATAGTTCAACAGACTCCTTAGAACTCGAAGTTTATTAGAGTGCTGGTAACATACATACCATTTACATACCCCTACTCAATAAATATCAGAATGACCTAGTTACAAAATACATACTGAAATGCGACCGTGGGTGACACAATGGACATTACTATGCAATTTTCAACATCTGTAGGATACCAGTCTGTATAATATGTATATTTACATCGTCGGGTTACAATCTATTTTTTTCCCGATAATACTTGTGGGCCGGCCGATGTCCATTTACAATGCTGTACATGGGGTCAAATTAAGGATAGGCAAATTAAGGGCCAGTAACAGGGAAATTAGTCGCTCCAATAGCCACGGGGGGCCACTGGAGGGCCGAATACCCCGATGCTGGGTCGAATATTAATTGAGTAGCGGCGCCTTTGTTTGAAGCTTGTGTCATCCGCAGTACTTATCAGAGCGATTAATTGCCACGCCCGGGCACTGCGATTGAGGGGTCAAACACAACATGGGACTTATAGGGCTTTTGCGACTAGTGTACATCCAGATCATCCGCCATCTGATCAGTATCTGCACGTTTCCCCATTCCATCAATGAAACACACTAACACGCAATATAGATCATTCTTAGGCAACAGGAGTGATATTTGATAAGGACCTACACTTATCACAAATCACACAAGCCTGATTTCTCCAGTCACAGCCACATATAGGACCAAGATATGTTTAATCAATGTAACCCCTATTTTGCTAAACAACTATTTTATTCTGGAAAACATTTGTAGTTTTTGTCGCGCCCGCTTGCGGAAAGCGCGATATAGTCGGCACTTTGGCGTACGTACGTGTGTCCGGTTAAAGTTTTTGGTTAAAATTTTTTGGTTAAAGTTTTTTGTTATACTATATCTCTTGTTAGTGTCCATGCTTCGCCCCAAGGCACGACATGCAGGCTGCGGCCATCTAGTTTAACATCATGACCATACATTTTCTATTTATTTCAAACGAGACAGTAGGCAAATATATTAGAAATAGTAAAGCGTTTGTCCATTAATGTAAACTGTCCATGTAAAAAAATTAATTTGAGTATTCGAAAACAGTAAAGTATTTCCTTTAACTATCACGGATAAATAAGCGTGGGGATATTAATATTCAAGTTGCAAAATGTTGGTCATGTAATATAACAATCATGCATGTTTAGAAACAACAATCCCATCAAGATTTGATTGTCGAATCTGTAGGAAGCATCCCGATGTGCACAGTGTATCGATTCTTCCATATACAATCGAGCACCAGTATCTCGAAGTCGAAGGGAGATCGTCATATACTCTAGATAGGACTAGGTTCGAGATAGCGATGAAGAGACATGGTCGAATATTTTCGCGAAAGAAATTAAATAATTTTACCCATTACACCACGAGTAAATAATCACCAAATAACTAATGACCAAAGGTAGTAAGCTAATCAACATTACAGACTACAAGGTGGCGTAACGACTCTCAATGACTTGTGTAAATGAACAGCATGATATACTTAATGATATACTTAATGAATCGTGACAAACATACACATATATCCAGGTAGACTAATTAAGCAAACAACAAGGTAGGTGTGAATTTATTTTGTTTTGTTTGATAATATGTTTGGAAAATTAGTGCCAACCAAATCGATCTTGCTAGTCAGGCACTTAGGCGATTTATCCAAGCGTTTATGTGATCAAGATAGCGAAGATATTTTAACGTATTTGTATACGGAGGGGACAGAATGAACAGTCGAGATAGAGAACATATACGAGATAGGGCATGGTCGAGATAGCCGAGGCAATTTATATTAAACGAATAAGGATATAATTCGGGAATTTAGTGAATCATCGAGATAGGGGATGTCATTGGATTCGACCAATCAGCTTGGAATAGGTGTGGCCTTGCGGATTAAATATACACCTATCCCAACATCCACTCACCGAATTAATCCCAGCGGTCAAGTCATCAAATAAGCGGCTATGCCGCATTGTTGTTGATACCGGCGGGCAAACGTTTGAACGTAGCTTCACACATTTGTCAAGGATTACAACTGATAACATGGGTGTGGCTTCGTTGATTTCAGAATACTGTGACGCTCTATGTATAATGTATGTAATAATAATAATACATAAATTATACATTGCATAATAATAATAATATCAATACTATTTTACATGTATAGTGTGTACTTTAACATGCTCCACGATATGATGTCGGTATATGTTTTACTTTTTCCTGATGACGTCATATCCTGGCAGTTACAATGGCCATTGTTTGATCAGCTGTTTTGTTTCACAGAAAAGGTATTCCACTTGTTTGATGGGATATGCTGAGGGAATTGGTTAGTTTGAATTTAAAGAGGGAGGTCTGTTGTCATTTATAGTAGATTATTTAGAATTTTATGGGGATTTTATGAATTGATTTTGACAGGTCGGATTGTTTAAATTTAACCAATTGATTCCAGAATTGCGGATTCTGTAAATTTTGTCCCTCTGATTTATATCACTGCGAATGTGCAGCATCTGGGTCTTTTTGGCATTAATTGTTTGACATTATTATTTATAAAATAGTTTAGTTTCCACTAATTCAGTGAAGCAATAACAGTCTGATGTATTATTAATATTGTATAGTAGGCCTACTGTTAAATACATACTCTCTGAATTAGCATATACTAGAATGAGATCATAGTACCTGTTAGCATATTGTTGTTGCATATTTACGTCAATTAAACTGTATACTTGTACATCTTGCCCCCTGTAATGGTTCATTCCCTTTGACTGTGTGTTGTAAACATTTAACCTGGTATGGCGGTGTGGTATTCCATGTAGACGACCCGACACGCTACCTCAATCGCGGTCGTCACAATACACCTGTCCCAAAATCCACTCCCCTATTTCTCAGCGGGCAAATCATTTTGTTTGCTATGCCGGACAATTAATGGCATCCGGCGGCATCTGTTTGAGTGTAGCTACACACGCGTGTCACTGATTATGGCAGCTCAAAATAAAGAATTCATTTCATTTCGAAATTGTCAGAACACAAGAATGCTTAACGGACACATATCTGCAATACATGGCAGAACCAATCTACAAAATATCGGAGACATTCTGTAACAAAACGAGACAATTTGTAACAAAATACCAATCAACATTTAATTCCTCATTTTTCGGATTCTGGCTCGGCTGTCTGTTTGATCGCGAATTACAACCATATACTATCGGACATATGTCGTGGGATGTCCAGAGTCCATATATTTCAGCGTATTTTATATGAACACGATGATACCGGTATTGTTTGTTTCTAAGCAGCCATTTTGAAATATATTCTGATGGATCATCCAATATACTATTTTTAGAGCAATAAATATACATATATTATGGGACAGATGCCATGGGATGTCGTTGGTTCATACATTTCAGCGTATTTTGTATGAACGCGATGATATTGTTTGTTTCCATTTTGAAATTAGCCATATTATATGATATAATACATATTATATTCCCATTTGAAGGATATGTCGTTATACATATCAATTGTGTGTAATAAATGACTTTAGAAGTCAATGTGCAGCTTATATGTTTTATTTCCATTGTCCATATACACTTTTGTCGGCCATCTTGGGTTTGGCGGCCATATTGGATTGGAAACATTTCCACCCTATTTTTTTAAAACCTCTGTAGCACAAACGTGCCAAAACAAGTGGAAGTTTGCTTTTAACAAACATTTGACGAGAATTACATTCTGGTATGCAGTTCGTGGGTTTAGACACTCCCTTGCGATTGTATTGTTTAGTATTTTATCTTTAAAAATACTCCAGTCATTCCACAAAATGGTAAAGAAACGAACCCTATGTTAGTCTAGATACCATGTTCCAACCTCCAATGCCAATGAAAAGCTCAAAAAGTGTTATAGGTACATGCCCACTCAGTAGGCACAAAATGTTATTTATAGGAATTAAATCATGTACATGTATTCTGTAGAAATTACATTTTCTGGCAAACTAAACATTCATTCACCATTACCCCACGTATTGATAGGCATTATTATACATTTTATATCGGACGTAAATTTCCAGACTGATATCAGGGGCGATAACCGTGTTTCCTTTAAATGTTAATGGAAATTACTATTTATTCTTTGTATTTATTTTTTGATGTGCAGTGATTATACTTTATAATCTGTCGAAAATATTATTTTTTCAGGTGACGCATTTAAGTACAGTCTACGCTCGTTTACTTGAAGTCTGTCGAACTGTGATAAATACTTCGAGTAAACCGAAGTTCGACGTAACGCAATCTGAACATGACCTCGAAATATTGCCATACATGTTACGGGACGCAACTCCCATACGACCTGTGACACACTGAGTTACACTTTTGCAACTATAATGTGTTTACTTGCGTTTACCTACACGCATGTGTGTAGACGAACTAAGTATACAAATCTGTATTATCAGATTGGAACAAGAAAAGACAATTCAAAGCAGTAAAGTAACATTTTATTATGTTTAATAAATAAAGCATGTAAACCGGAAATTAACAAGTTGTTGTGCATACCGGTCTTGATTATATATACACACAGCATTTATCAATCGGAGGGTGAATGTGAGTCTTACTCAGTCTATATACTCTGGCAACGTTTCGCATCTGATGACACATGCAAACAAGTTGGATTTGGGAAAACCATCTTTATTGTATCTTAGATTTTTTATTGAAACGAAGTTCGGGAACATTTTCCGTAAATTGTTTTGAAAATTGACATGGTGTGACAACTTTTGAAGTGATTTATTTATTTATAAAATATTTCAGCAAATAAAATAACTTCTTGGCTGTGTATTTAAATCCATGTGAATAACGAGTCAAAACAGCCCTAGTCCAATACGGCCCCAGTTCGAAACGGGCCACGTTGGTCACAGTTTACACTCTGTCCATCTCAGTTATTGATCACTGGTGATTAAATCAGATAAGCTAAGTTTAATTGGTGTACAGGAATCACCTTTAACACTTATTCAAAGTTTGTTTGCACAGGTTTACACAGGTAAACAAGTCCAGTCTTTGATCAGGTAAATTGGCACCGCGAATTCGTACTTCGAGCGCAAACTGACACTTTGACTTAACGAGAGTGAAATACCACACATTTCTGTGTTCGGGACCTAACAATTAGTTTGAATTGGCAAAAATTTGACGTAACGAAATTTGACGTAAGGATAGCCAGTTACATTGAAGATAATAGGATCTGAAACTGGACTTGGACACGAATTCGACGTAACGAGGGAATTCGACTTAACAGACTTTGAGTAAACGAATGTTGACTGTAGTATAAATAATTAAAAAATATCATGCCTCATTTGCATACTGAGTGGGTATGTACATTTAATATTTTGTAATTGGATTCCACTGACTGTCGGGGTTTATGTCCATTCAACAGTAATGCCATATACAGAAATCCGGTGTGGAGTGCAGCACCAGTGATCATGCATCCTCCATCTCGTCACCTACATGCAGGGCCGTGGCCTACTGTCTGTTCCACGTTTTTCTGCCGACGAACTTTTGGCTATTAAACACATTAAATCTTAAAAATATTTAAATGTAAGAACTTTTTCATCAATAGCAAAAAAGTGACCCTCCCTAAATTTGTTTGTTTGATGAAATTCCATCAAATATTGATTTTATAGCGAAAAAAAGATTTTCCTATGGGAATTTAACATGGGGAGAAAAGAGGTGGAAGCAGTGTGGCAGGAGTCAAAAAAACATTTTTTATAGAAATGTACTCCGAAACCTGGCTAGGTAGCTTGGAAATGATGTAACTAAGAAAACAAAAGTTAGATGTAGAAAATCGGTCCACAAATAAAAAATTATTCAGCTTGTGTATTCAATCTTCCAATACTTCAATACTTACACAGTAATTCCATCCCACTTGTCTGTCGGATGAGAGATCCTTTCTCTATTTGACCTTAGCTGTTGTTGGGACATTAAACCCAGACTTTTTCTCTTGTTGCCCACAGGTGATGATCCTGATCACGGGTTCCCACAAGTCGTACGCGCTGCACAAGGCAATTGAGGGTGGGGTCAGCCACATGTTCACCGTGTCCGCCTTCCAGCAGCACCGCTCCACCATCTTCCTCTGTGATGAGGACGCCACCCTCGACCTCAAGGTCAAGACCGTCAAGTACTTCAAAGGGCTTGGCCATGTACACATGAAACTTGTTGATGACCCAGAGGAGGAGCAACAACAACAACAGCAGCAATAGTTGTTATGAGTTATTCTAGTCATAGTTATTTTGTTACTGAATGATACCATGGTCGCTATCTACAGAAACCCTTATGTGTTATATGTAGTTATTTTTGGCCCCCACTAATTTAATGGGGATTGGGGCATTATGTTTTACCCTTGTCTGTCTGTGCATGTTGTATCGTATGCGTCTTGAAATATATAGACTTCACACATGTATATTTCACCACCTAACGCTGTAGTATGTTCAAGAAAGACGACCCTTGATTTTTGTCGAGCCCGCTTGCGGTAAGTGAGACATAGTGATCACAATGATATCCGGGTATCTGTGTGTGTATCCGTCCGTCCGTCCGTCCGTCCGTCTGTCCGTCCGAAATCTGCGTTAAAGGTCAAGGTCAAATGACTTTGGAAGTTTGCGTTAAAGTTTCTTGTCAAAATTTGCATTAAAGTTTTCACATACATACTATCTCTGTTTGCGTTATTATAAAATGTGCGTTAAAAGTTTTTACATACCTTATATCTCCACAAATGTGACTCCAATTTACTTCCAACTTCCTTTTCATCATCCATATTTTCATTCCATAGCCTGCCCATGTGGTCCATATGGCCAATGTCAAGGTCAAATGACTTTGAAATTTGTGTTAAAGTTTTTACATACCTTATATCTCCACAACACTTACTCCGATTTACTTCAAACCAGGGCTTCTAAAATTTTCAGTTTATCGGTTCTGGACCTATTTTTGACATCTCGGACCAATTGAGATTTGAAAACTAGTCATAAAAATCGGTCCGAGAAAAATTACCTATTTGCTGCTATTTCCTATCGACCGTGTAAATGTAACGATGTTGACACCAAGTAATGTAAATTTTGTGACACATATCGGGGAATATCCGTGTTAACAAACATCGTTGTGTGTTTGGTCACAGGCATTCGGCGTGTTTCGGCTTTCATCGATATGGTTATACCGATGAAAGCCGAAACAGGCCGAATGGCTGTGTGTTTGGTCGCCTTTCAACACATTTCTCCACGTATCGATTTTTCATAACACGCGCGTGGTAATTGTTACAGGTGGAGGTCTCGATAGCTGTAGAGCGGTTTATAAATAGACTGGCTTTAGCGTATTTAAAATAAAATAAAGAACCTATGCACTGTGGTTATCCGTGTTTGTAATATTTAATATTACACATTTCATCCCCAAGTTACAAGTAACTGATGCGGACTATTCCATATTAAGTGTGGAACTGTTACATTACGCTGTATTAGAGGTAATATTTGGTATAAATAAAGTACGTACGAATGGCGTAGATCCTGATGAGACGGCTCGTGAATAGCATGCTCATCGGGATCTACAGTTTGCAAACAGTTTAATAAAGGACAAAGGTACGTCTGTCATTTTAAAAGTATAATGATTCGTCTAGAGCTGTCGTTTCGCAATTGTTACGTCTTGCGAAAACATGCGAATCGTCTCCTAAAGATATGAGAATCGTCTCGCATTTTTGCCATCTCGCCTTCCGCTTTTGGAAATATATTTTGCTGTCACCTGAATTATAAAACGCAGGTAACGCAGGGCGACTTACCCTGTGTTATAGACAGAACATTCGGGTTAGTTTTGCTCTGCACGTTGATGCAGATCGCGAAGCAAAAATGCGCGATCTTCCATCTGTGGGCGAAGTTGCGAAAAAGTAAGATTGAATACGATAGAACCGCGTATTTTCGTCTCGCAAGCTCGCGATCATACTTCGCATTTGCGCGATCAACCTATGCTCGATATCGCTAGAACGCGAGATGGTAAAATGTCCCCAACAGGAGACGTAAAAATAGTCTTAGGAGACGATTCTCATGTGCTGCTGAAACATACTTTTATTAAGAAGTAGAACAAATGTGCACAGACACCAATAATTCTTGACAAAAAACAAAATAGTTTGACAAAAACATGATAATCTTCGTCTTAGGAGAAGATTCTTATGTGCTGCCAATACATGTTTATTGGGGGAAAAACATATTTTGATAATTTTTATTGGTTACTGCATCGCCGGTTTTTGCCTTAGCTTTTTTTCGGGGATTCTGCACCTCCGACTGTTAAATTTCGATGTCATAAAGTTATGGAGTAATTATGTGCGAAACTCCGAAATTCCAGAGCCAAATCTTACTAAATAAAGTACTATTTTATTCAATGCCTAATAGTCCTGAAATGGATAAATATGTGTCGAGTAATTGGTCGTAAATGTCTATTGACATCACGTCGGCATGTATCAAAGGTCAGTTCGGCACGACTTTGTAACCTTCGATGATTCACCCTCCACCACGTCACAGCCAATAATGATTACAACTGCACGTGCATATTATGTACGACATGATCGGACAAAACCGGGCTTAATGTATATTATGCGACTTGCGAAGATCAAAACGTGTTCACCATCAGTAATGAAAAAAAAACGCGGGATTGTAACGTGTCCCCAACGCGAGATTGTAACTGTCCCTAACAGGACACATAATACAATACTCGTCCGGACCGATTGGCATTCTGAAATTTTAGAAGCCCTGCTTCAAACATCCAATACTTCTTATTCATCATCCATATTTTCGTTCTATAGCCTGCCCATATGGTTCACATGCCCAAGGTCAAGGTCCATTTTGTGTTAAAGTTTTTACCTACCTTATATCTCCACAACACTTACTCAGATTTACTTCAAACTTCAAATAATTCTTTATTATCATCCATATTTTCATTCTATAGCCCACCCATGCGGACCCCGTGCCCAATATCAAGGTCAAATGACTTTAACATTTGTGTTAAAGCTTTTACATACCTTATATCTCCTGAACCCTTAATTCAAGCTTCAAATAAATACACTCTGAGACCACCAAATGCCTTGGCGGGTTCGACATGCGGGCCGCGGCCATCTGGTTATACATTTGGAGTTACCTCTTGGACACAATGTTCACCTTGTTGATTTAGGTCCATACATTGTAAACCAGTTGGAATACATGAACCTCTAAATATCTGATATTGATAGTTCCATGGTCATCTCTGGAATATTCCACTTATAAGATGAGGGCATGTTTAAATGTCTGTAACATACTGGCAAGCAGGGTAGATCCAGATGAGTTTGCTTGCCACCAGCCGGCTCATCTGGATCTACAGTACTCGCATATGTTTGCTTTATGGGCAACCTAAAGTTATGCCGTGAGAGGATTCTTGATTTGTGCTTTTGGGGTTATATCCTTTGACAAAGTCTTCTGGTCAATGAGCACATATCAATGTTGTAGCCACCTGGGACTGATGATACGTCACGCATGTTCGCATCATCACCTAAAGCTGTGTCATATGTAACAAATATGACTGGATTCTCCCAGCGACAGAACATTTATTTACTGTCAGAGTGGTATTTGGGGGCATCTATGTTCTAGTTTTATTCCCATTCATTCCAGATATGAATCTTCAAGATTGAATTATATAATGAAAATTGAAGGAAGGCTGTCCAAAATTTAGAAAAGGTCTTGATAATACATGTATATAAACAATATTCCACATTCAACAAAATACATGTATGTTGAAAATTCTAGAAAAGGCATGCTATTATATTGATAATAAATACTGAATGACCCTACCATACATTTACATTTGTTTTGTATACATGTATGTTAATTTTGCTTATTACCGAGACTGCATGTAGTGATCACAATAAAGTCTGTTTCAAAGTGCATTATATCCTGCTAACCATATTCATACACCTTGGTCCCATCTAATGCCTCTACAGTACAGGCTCAACTTGATATTCTGTTAATGATATTCTATCAATTCTGTATTTTCTTACAATGTTTTTGACAACATTTAACATAAAAAAAACATCTTTTCACTGAAATACTGTGACAAGGCATCCCACCCTGTTGAGACAGTATCGTTTCTTATTGTACCCTTCTATTGGTACAGTAGTTATTCCATCCATCCGTTAAGAGTATTTATGTTAACATTGTTTGTTTTTGTCTGGCCAGGATGTGACCGGGAAGCCTCCCATCACTACCGTTGTTTAAGTAATAGGTTGTCTGGTTAGTGAAATTGGTAATGAGCGCACATCTTACTAATGCGGCTCAGGTTCAATGCCTGACCGGGACATCATGTGAGTTTGTCTATTAGTGTTTAACGGCCTATCAACAGCTAAGGTCATGTAAGGCCGGGCAAACGGGTTCAATACCATTTTAACCTGCTGCATTGGGGGGGGGTGGGGGAGGGGGAAATCCTAAAATCAGAATAACCTGACCTGGTGCCAGGTCCATACCACACCTAAGTCACTTGGCCCCTTCCCCTAAAATATGATTACGAATATCGTAATACTCACATAAGGGGTATAACCAGATTCAACTGTAAATTTTGTTAAAAAATATGACATGTAAAGACTGGATTTGGTATTCCAGTGAATCCAGTCTGCACTTTCGGTATTGGATGTTGCTATGTAATGGAGATAATGCGGATAATAAATGTAATCACTAATCGATCAATCAAGTCTGCCTCACACAGCTGGTGTAGCAGGAATGGACTCAGATGTTCATCCAGCCAGTTTCTGTGTTCATGTTTATTATTGTATCCCCCGGACTCCGTCGGGGGATACTATGGATTTGACAGCAGGCCGTGTCCACGTCCGCCGCAGACACTTCTTGTCCGGAGCATAACTCGAACACCCTTTAGAATATTTTCATGAAACTTCACACATGCATAGACCACGACCCGAAGGTGTGTCACGCACAAGAATGACAACTCTTGCATAGCTAATTTTTTAGTTATCTCCCTTTTTTGTTTCTCGCACTGATTTCGTGTCCGGAGCATAACTCCACCACCCTTTGGAATATTTTCATGAAACTTCACACATGCATAGACCACGACCCGAAGGTGTGTCGCGCACAAGAATGACAACTCTTGCATAGCTAATTTTTTAGTTATCTCCCTTTTTTGTTTCGCGCACTGATTGACCCTAACTCCACCACCCTTTGGAATATTTTTATGAAACTTCATACATTCAATTAGACCACGAACCGAAGGTGTGTTGTGCACAAGAATGACAACTCTTGCATAGCTAATTTTTTAGTTATTTCCCTTTTTTTGTTTTCGCGCACTGATTTCCTGTCCGGAGCATAACTTGACCACCCTTTGGAATATTTTCATGAAACTTCACACATGCATAGACCACGACCCGGAGGTGTATCGCGCACAAGAATGACAACTCTTGCGTAGCTAATTTTTTAGTTATCTCCCTTTTTTGTTTTGCGCACTCTAAAACTGGACAATAATGCATGAAGACCCGTTTTCTCGTCTGCTCTGTACACCTTTTCTCGTGTGCTCTGTACACCTTACCTGTAGAGAGAACAATAGAGACTGGGAGAACCATGTGCTAGCATGGGCTTGCATGTGCAAATGTCCAGTGCTTGACCACTGCTGACCACAGGTAATTTATACAGGTAAATTACTACATTGGGTACTGTGTTGAAAATATTGTGGCATTATGTGGACCTGTGCAGATATATGTAGATAAATATAGGACTATTAAAAAAAAATCTGGGCTCCAGTAGCAAGCATTATTATTTTTAAACTTTTTTTTTCCATTTTTTTTTTTCATTTTTTTTTTTCATTCTTTTTTTTTCATTTTTTTTTTTAATTTTTTTTATTTTTTTTTTCATATTTATTTTTCAAATTATTTTTCAATTTTTGTCTAGTAGCATAAGGTCGTAAGTGCTATATACAGACTATTCACCTGTGCATGTGCTAGCATGTGCAACTGACCACTGACCACTTACAGGTAATTTATACAGGTAAATGATTATATTACATTTCCGTAAACTGTGTTGAAAATATTGTGGCAATATGTGGACCTATATATATATGATATATAGATAAATATAGGACTATTAAAAACATTCTGGGCTCCAGTAGGGAGCATTATTCTTTTATTTTTTTTTAATTTAATTTTTTGTTTACATTTTTTTGTTTACATTTTTTTTTTTACATTCTTTTTCAATTTTTAAACTGACCACTAACTTATTACAGGTAATTTATACAGGTACATTATTACATTTCCGTAACTATTAACAAAAATTCTGGGCTCCAGTAGCGAGCATTATTATTGTGTTTTTTTTTGTAAATTCTTTTCTGTAAACTGTGTTGAAAATATTGTGGCATTATGTGGACCTGTGCAGATATATGTAGATAAATATAGGACTAGTAAAAAAAATTCTGTGCTCCAGTAGCAAGCATTATTTTTAATTTTTTTTTTTTTTAAAAATCATTTTTTTTTTCAAATTCTTTTTCAATTTTTGTCTAGTAGCATAAGGTCGTAAGTGCTATATACAGACTATTGTCATATAATAAAACAATTATTGACTAGTGAGCCATAGAATATAATCTGATATTCTATGGCTCACTAGTCAATAATTGTATAATATATTCGGGCCAGTGAAAATTGCTTTCGGGCCCAGGCTCGAGGTCAAGGCGGGACAAGGCGAGGCATCTGATTCCGCGGAATTCTTGTTTACTTATCTCCCTTTGTTGTTTCGTGCTCTGATTTTGTATCCAGAGCATAACTCGAACACCCTTTGAAATATTTTTATGCCCCACCACGATAGTGGAGGGGGCATTTAGTGTTACCCTCGTCCGTCCGTCCGTCCGTCCGTCCGTCCGTCCGTCCGTCCGTCCGTCCGTCCGTCCGTCCGTCCGCACACACGAATGGGTACTTGTAAGCGTACGGGGATCTTATTGGGTAGGGTTAAGATAGTGTTGGGTACTCTTGTTGGGTATTTTTATACAGTAAAAACCCAACAAGTATTCATTCGTAGGAACGTGCGTCCCGTCCTCCCGTCCTCCCGTCCGTCCGTCCGTCCGTCACAAAACTTTAACACTCGGGTAAATGTCTCATAATGCTTAAAAAACTTTAACGCTCGGGTAAATATCTCCTAATTTCTGTTTCCTTTCATGGATCAGCTTCATACTTCATATACACATTGCTCTAATGGTCCTCTACTGTCCTGTGCCAAATCCACGTTCGTCCTGCCCCCGCCAAGCCCCAGGGTCAAGGTCACATACTTGGTGCTTCAAAAACTTTAACGCTCGGGTAAATATCTTATAATTTCTGTTTCCTTCAATGGATCAGCTTCATACTTCATATACACATTGCTCTAATGGTCCTCTACTGTCCTGTGCCAAATCCACGTTCGTCCTGCCCCCGCCAAGCCCAGGGTCAAGGTCACATACTTAGTGCTTCAAAAACTTTAACGCTCAGGTAAATATCGTATAATTTCTGTTTTCTTTCACGGATCAGCTTCATACTTCATATACGCATTGCTCTAATGGTCCTTTACTGCCTTGTGCCAAATCTACGTTTGTCCTGCCCCTGCCAAGCCCAGGGTCAAGGTCACATACTTGGTGCTTCAAAAAAAAAACTTTTAACGCTCAGGTAAATATCGTATAATTTCTGTTTCCTTCCACGGATCAGCTTCATACTTCATATACGCATTGCTCTAATGGTCCTCTACTGTCCTGTACCAAATCCACATTTGTCCTACCCCCGCCAAGCCCAGGGTCAAGGTCTTCAAAACTTTAACGCTCGGGTAAATATCTTATAATTTCTGTTTTCTTTCACGGATCAGCTTCATACTTCATATACGCATTGCTCTAATGGTCCTCTACCGCCCTGTGCCAAATCGACGTTCGTCCTGCCCCCGCCAAGCCCAGGGTCAAGGTCACATACTTGGTACTTCAAAAACTTTAACACTCGGGTAAATATCATATAATTTCTGTTCGCTTTCACGGATCAGCTTCATACTTCATATACGCATTGCTATAATGGTTCTCTACCGCCCTGTGCCAAATCCACGTTCGTTCTGCCCCCACCAAGCCCAGGGTCAAGGTCACATACTTGGTGCTTCAAAAACTTTAACGCTCCGGTAAATATCTTATAATTTCTGTTCCCTTTCACGGATCAGCTTCATACTTCATATACGCATTTCTCTAATGGTCCTCTACTGTCCTGTGCCAAATCCACGTTTGTCCTGCCCCCACCAAGCCCAGGGTCAAGGTCACATACTTGGTGCTTCAAAAACTTTAACGCTCAGGTAAATTTCACTTGGAATTTGGCCTCATTTATTATCAAAGCGATATGTGGGGCATCCGTGTTCTATGAACACTTTTTCTAGTTAACCCTTATAATGCAGTGAAACAAAAATTGTCATCTGCTGTTGTTTTTGAATGGGACGTACAGTCTAATCCCGTTGGCTCGAACAGGGTAGGGGATTCGTTATTTGTTCGACCCATCCGTTGTTCGACGTATAAAATTGTTCACCAATAACTGTTCCAGATCTAGTTTCATAGTCGACTGTGTTCTCCATTGGTTCTCACTGTTCGCCGTGTATTAACATAACCAGACACAGGTAATGCCATTTTTAGCTTGCCTGCACGAAGTGCAGAAGAGCTTATGGCATACCCCCGGCGTCGTCGGCGTCGTTGGCGTCCACAAACTTAACGTTGAGGTAAATGTCTTATAACTTCTGTTTCATGGAACACCTTGTTATTTCATGCATTCCTCAGATGACCCTCTATCATGCTCATTATTATTGCTGTAGCAAATCCATGACTCGCCACCCAACCCTTACCCCAAGGTCAAGGTCACAAACTTAGCACATTCATAAACTTAACGTTGGGGTAAATTTCTTATAACGTCTGTTTCCTTTCATGGAACGCCTTGATGTTTCATACATGCATTCCTCAGATGACCCTCTATCATGCTGTAGTAAATCCATGACCCACCACCCAACCCTTACCACAAGGTCTAGGTCACAAAGTTAGCATGTTCATATACTTAACGTTGGGAGTAAATGTTGTGTAACTTCTGTTTATTTACAGGGAATGCCTTCATCTGATGACCCTCTATCATGCTGTAGCAAATCCACGATCCACCACCCAACCCTTACCCCAAGGTCACAAACCTAGCATGTTCATAAACTTAACGTTGGGGTAAATGTTGTTTAACTTCTGTTTATTTACAGGGAACGCCTTCATATTTCATACATGGATTCATCTGATGATACTCTATCGTGCTATAGCAAATCCATGACCCACCGCTCATCCCTTACCCCATGGTCAAGGTCACAAACTTCGCACATTCATAAACTTAACGTTGGGGTAAATGTCTTATATAACATCCGTTTTCTTTCATGGAACGCCTTGATATTTCATACATGCATTCCTCAGATGACCCTCTATCGTGCTGTACCAAATCCACGATTCACCACCCAACCCTTACCCCAAGGTCAAGGTCACAAACCTAGCATGTTCATAAACTTAACGTTGGGGTAAATGTTGTGTAACTTCTGTTTGTTTACAGGGAATACCTTCATATTTCATACATGCATTCATCTGATGATACTCTATCGTACTATAGCAATTCCATTACCCACCTCCCACCCCTTTCCCCAAGGTCAAGGTCACACACTTAGCACATTCATAAACTTAACGGTGGGGTGAATGTCTTATAACATCGGTTTCCTTTCATGGAACGCCTTGATATTTCATACATGCATTCCTCAGATGACCCTCTATCATGCTGTAGCAAATCCACAACCCACCACCCAACCTTTACCCCAAGTGTCACGTCGGGGTGACACTGGGATAGTTCAGTGTTGTGTCGGAACACCAAGCACGTTGTGGAAAGAGACAACAAGGTATGTAGTTACAATGATGATGATATACACAAATAATGAATATTCAAGACAGTACGGACAACGTCCTCTCGATGGGTTCTCCAAAGCTCAGTCACACAACCAAGGCAGTCACGATTCTGGAACAGGTAAGTATCGTATAACAATGTTCCTCATGTTCAAGATACGGACTTAAAGTTTCTATCATCCAACTCCGGTTTCCGCCATGATGAGGGTGACGTTATATGACGTCGTTAGGTTACATTAGTGTGACGAAAATGCCGGTTAGTGCGAAATCAATACTGGACGACGACGCAATTATCTCCCTTCCTGCAACGTTGAAAAACGTATTATTGTGTTTTTTGTAATATTCGTCCGAAACAGCCGAGTAAATCTAAGTTTTCTATTTCCTTAATTGGCTTTAGTATTGTAGAACGGAGTATCACTGTAAAACCGTGGATTCAATGATATAGTTCAAATACAAATAAACGTCCGACTGCGGGTTAAGAAACCCATAAGTTAAATATATTTCTACGTCCGAAACAGCCGAGTAAATCTAAGTTTTCTATTTCCTTAATTGGCTTTAGTATTGTAGAACGGAGTATCACTGTAAAACCGTGGATTCAATGATATAGTTCAAATACAAATAAACGTCCGACTGCGGGTTAAGAAACCCATAAGTTAAATATGTTTCTCAGCTTCTTTAGCTGAATTTCGATCAGCGCTCGGCGGTCTGGTATTTTGTCTTTGTTTACTACGCGTCACTATAACAGACCGGGAACCTTTCTCAGAAAGGGTCCCAGCTGTGGAAAGCGTCTCGCTGCCCAAATTGGGAGTGCTTGGCTTTGTGTTTCACACAGTCGATATAGCAGAGCGCCTTAATTCTGTTCACTTGAAAGGAATCCATCGCCAGTAGTTCAGAACTTTGAGAATTGCTTTCACTGGGCAAGAGCTGCGGGTGGATTAGGACAGGGAACCGTTGGTCGCACGCTTAGCCCAGCGAGCAGTCTGGTATAGCTGGACGGTGCATCGACGAGCATAGCGTTTGTCGAGCACTTGTAGTGTTCAGACTGCGAGCTGTTCTCCATGGAAGCACAGGTGGAAGACTCGGACCTATGACACCAAAAAAATGCCTATTAAAAAAAATCCCATTACCCCACCCACTTGGTCTCGTACAGTACTATACGCTATATCAAGGTGAGCATAAATAGGGGTGGCACGATTTACCCAAATCTTACCCAAATCTTACCCAAATCTTCATGTAATTACTATATGTGTTAATAAATACAGCTATATACATCATAATAACGATGTTTGTAGTGTACATACATAATATCTGTCATTAATTTGCTCGTACCATGGCCCATTTTAATGTTTTGGTGCAAACTTGAAATATTTCGAAACAAAGGGAGATTACCGTAATTTCCTTTTACTAGGAAGCCAAGGAAGATAATCCACTTTAAAATGGCTAAATGGTAAGGATTATTTTCTATTTAAATAAAATTAAATAAAAATTAAGCAGAACCTCTCTAATGTTGACATCCTTGGCGACAGTGTGTGTTTTTATAAATATGTGATATGTAATATGTGTGTACAGAATTTTGTATCAGGGAAAACACTGCATTATTCGGTTATTCAACATAAGTTATATTGCTTGTTAGAAGCATGAAGGGCGTTTCATTGGTGGAATCGCGAATAATGCAGATCCTGATCGGACTGTGAGGATGTACAGGCTGATCTGGATCCACGCTGGTCGCAAAACCCATAAGCCCCATTTCTCCAGTGACAGTCACAGCCACATGTATGTTTTACTTACCAGTAATGCTGGTATAATTTATTCCAGAACAATGCTGGTGGTGGAAGTTCTAATGATGTTCCTGCCGGATGTCATTATTCTGTTGTTCCCGAGGACTCCATACATGTCATTCCAATATTAAACATGACATCATCATGTTCAAGTTCAGTGTTTGTATTTGTATGTAAATGTCCATTCTTGTATATGTACGACATTAATATTGAACTGACACACATAAAACCCATATCAATCAATCAGTCAATTACTCAATTGTTTGTTTCAATCAATCAAGTCAATTACTCAATTGTTTGTTTCCATTTTTGTCTATGTAGGACCATAATATTGGACTGACATAAAACCCATATCAATCAATCAGTCAATTGTTTGTTTCAATCAATCAATCAATTACTCAATTGTTTGTTTCCATTCTTGTCTATGTACGACATTAATATTGAACTGACATAAAACCCATATCAATCAATCAGTCAATTACTCAATTGTTTGTTTCTCAAATGTGACTTATGGTATTGCGACCACTGTATATATCAGGAGATAAACAGTGGTAGCAAAACCCATAAACCCCATTTCTCCAGCCACATGTACGCAACATAATTATACTGGGATAAATTGTGATAAATAACAGAACAATGTTCAGGGATCATTTGTATTCTTTTCTAAATCATCATTATAATAAATACATGTTTACATTTCATTTTGGGGTGACCGTATCTTGTCTGGAGTAGAACTAGTCGGTTCAGACCGTTGTTTTTTCTGTTGATTGCCTTTCGGAGACCCTGTGCGGATGCACGGCCTGGATCCACACTGATATAAACATACTATTTTCGAGCCAAGCCTCATCTACACTAGTCACAAAGCACATAAACTCCATTTCTTCAGTCAGAGTCGATAAGCAATGATACATTGAACGTTAGACAACTCAGACATACTTAATGAGGCACGATCACGGTAGTCTCCCTTTCTAATAATACTATATCGGTCGCTTTATCGCGGAAATATGTGCTTTCTTCGTTTTTTCATCTAAAAACTTCATATCAGGTGACATACTAACGATATATGGTAGAAATAGTATATAATATAATAATACAAGTTGTTTTTAATGAAGATTTGGGTAAGATTTTGGTAGATTTGGGTAAATCGTGCTGCCGCATAAATAGCGCTATTATAGAAAGAGCCCTCTTTTTTCCGACTCGCACAAACACAATAAACATCGATTAAATGTATGAAATATGTCTCTGGCAATCGATAAAGGTATTAGGTGTGTGAATATACTCACTTCAAATCGCTGTTTCAAGTATTTATTGACTTATTCGCGTTTTGATTACCCCATCCAAAGCGAAAGTTGCGTGTACGAAAGAATCTCACACAGAATCGGAGGCCGTCCGGCTGGATTATCGGTCATATTTGACCGATAGCTGATCGCCAGCTCAAACTAAAGTCGTGCACCATGATCATATACATTAGAGACTCCAACCATACAAAGTTCGTCCAATTGTGATCGTTCGCCGATCTAAAAAACACTTTTTTCTAATTTTATTGACTTTCATTCATGATTCGCGTACTATCAGATTATGTCTTCCGGAAACCCTGAAAAGGGAAAGTCCTCGCGTCTATTTTTAGGTTTAACCAATCAGAGATGTTCTTACATAGACGCTTCGGTGGTTGTATTATGGAAGATAGTGCATTGACCCAGTTCCAGATAATGAACGAAATTATAGAAAAAAGTGTTTTACCTGAGCGTTATAGTTTTTGAAGCACCAAGTATGTGACCTTGACCCTGGGATTGGCGGGGCAGGACGAACGTGGATTTGGCACAGGGCGGTAGAGGACCATTAGAGCAATGCGTATATGAAATATGAAGATGATCCATGAAAGAAAACAGACGGTTTGTTGGAAATTCCCTTCCGCTCTATATCTTCTACACCGATGCATGGATTATCAAATGGCTTGGCACAAATGTTTCTCATGATGAGAAGGTGTGTCGCGATCAATAACCACGCACCTACGTCCAAGGTCAATTTCACAATTGAAGGTCAAAGGTCAAATCTATTGAAATTCCCTTCCGCTCTATATCTTCTACACCGGTGCATGGATTATCAAATGCCTTGGCACAAATGTTTCTCAGGATGAGAAGGTGTGTTGCGATCAATAACCACACACCTACGTCCAAGGTCACAGTTGAAGGTCAAAGGTCAAACCTATTGCAGGCGGCAGACAGATAAACTGCATAGTTTGTGTACACAACTCCTCTGAAACCGTTCAGTGGATTGATCTGAAACTATACACACTTTTTACAAAAATATCATCCTTTTAACTTAGCCATTTTTTATATTTTTATTAAATTGATTCATTGTGTTCTTGACAAACTCGGCACAGAGTTTTTAATCAAAATCATATTAATCCATTACTCGTGTAAGATCCTCTATAACTGATGAATTAATTTTCAAATGTTTTCAGATTATCTCAATTTTCATTGACCACGTACGCAGGTAAAAGGTCAATGTCACACATCTCTAAGGTCAGCATTAAATAATGATCATGAAATTTGTATTCAAACCTATACAACTCTTCTAATGTTAAGCTATTTGTAAGTCCAACTCTTTGTGGGGGTATTATGATCACTCCTGTGATAGTTCTAGTGTTTTTTTTTCAGCGTCTAGTGCTGTCATTAGTTCTTCTGTGTTAAGTCGTGTGAAGTCTGGATGATCTGCAATCCCCAGAGTGACTGTTTGGTTTGGTTGTTGTTTAGTGGATGGGTGTTGTCTGTTTGTGTGTTGGTGCGACAAGTGTCTGAACTCAACTCCAGTCATGCCATCTGGGGTTGTGAAGCTTTTTCCTTCGTTAGTGTAGCGATTCGGTAGTTTAATTTTGAAGATGTCTGGTGCATCCATGCCACCTTGATTTCGGCTTGACTTATATGGCCTCCTACATAGGACAGGAAAGTCGGAACAAATTGTGGAACAGTTACTGACCTATGCATGGGGCCCTCTATTTTGAAATGTAGAGTGTCCGTCCAGGTTCCTGATTTGCCTGTCTGTTCTGTGTGTATTGCTGTGTCTGCCGGGGTGGTGGTGTGGGTGAATTATGTGCTCGTCTGGTGTTGGCTAATTTAGCTTCGTGTGATTTGCTATCAGGTGACAATGTCGAGTTGTCTTCCCTGGCGCCTTTTCTTGTGCTTTTGGAGATGGGAGTAGACATTTCAGCCATGTTTAAGTTTTTGTTTTGGTTGTTGGTTTGTTTTGGTTGTTGTTGTTGTTTTTTTTTTGTTTTTTTTTACTTTATATTTACTGAGGAAGGGAAACAGAAACAGTCAACAATATTATATTTATATAGTATATTTTATTTTTATTATGTTTTATCTCCGTTTGCTATTTTAAGTGCTATATCGAGTGCTATATTAAGTGATATATCAAGTGTTAAATATTACCTGATTTGTTGCTGTCAAAACAAACTTCTATGTTCTGTAGCTCTATGCTGCTGGCTTCACCGTTATTTACCGTTCTTTACCGTTTGTCACGAAAATATCACGAAAATGTACGTATATGGGGATCTGATTGAATGGTTAACTTAAGGCATGTGACGTAACGTAATGAAGTTATACATTTAATTTAGCGTATCGTTTGTTACGACTGTATCTTAAATCAGTTGATTATGATACGATATAACGGGTTTCGGTGTAAGATTTTCAAGTAAGGCTTTGGAAGGAAGTCTTTTTTTGTTTAACTTTTTGTTGTTGTTTTTTACAACAGACCCTAGTCTAAGTCAAGATGCGATATATTGTGTAAAGTTTATTTTCAATACAACATACAACACTACACACACTAGTCGAGAGTACGAGTTTATTGAATGATTTACACAAATACATATGCTCATTGAATCAATCTATACATCCCTTGACTGACCAATACTTGTTTGTATTGTACTCTGCAGGAGGTGTGATAATTCTGTATAATACGTATATTCAAATGTTTGTACAGTACATTGTTTGTACATTACATTAAGTCGCTAATAAGAATTAGTTTAATGGTATTCTACACCAGTATATAGAGTTGTTTTCCAACTTTGACTTCTTTTGATCTGCACTGTCTGATCACTCTCTGATGGGATCTGGAATAATACTATAGTACTGTGTAATATAGTGTGGGATAAGCTATCAACCTAATATACAGGATCTATTAGCTTAAATGTAGTGTAACATAACACTTGCATAACAATTGAAATCCTAATTTTCGACGAAAAACAATGCAGAAATTTCAGTTATTTTAGATGATATATAGCAAAATGTTTACCTGGTTTTCCAGTAGACTCCAGTAGACTCAGCTCGTTGTCAGTATCTTCACAATACACAACATAAATACTTACTAATACTAGACAAATACTTACTAACTTGATGTAGGAGTGAAATATGATATAAAATCTCAGTGATATTGTTATGGTCAGAGCAAATATTATAATACGTCCGTTGAGTGTCCAGTCGATTATTGTCGCCTATCACGATGAATTTGTGAGCACACTCTACGGAATAAGTAAAGAAAGCATACCACAGACAAGTGGTAAAACACATAATCGCCCAACCAATCCCTAGTGGACACCCGCTTGCACAGAAGCCATTAAAACAGGGAAAATTGTCTGCGAAGATGGAAACAAGCCTATAAATATCATGTACAACTTAAACAAAGAAGACGAGAAGAATACTTGGAAGCCAAGAGCCTGGCGTCTGAAACCATTAAAACAGCAAAAGAGAAAGGTTGGGCGAATTTTATATCGGCAATTACGAAACATAAAACAAGTAAAGAAGTCTGGAATTTATTTAATCGAGTAAGAGGTAAACCAACACAACACATGCCCCCGTTATCACATGATAATACATTAATATGCGATGAAAAACAAAAAGCAGAGGTGCTCACAGATCATTACAATAATATGTCTAGCAACAGTAATTTAACATCAGAATTCAGAAGAGAAAAAGATAAAAGAGACCCGCAAATACAAGCTAAGATAGACAAACCTACTCTGACACCCGACCTGAATACCGACTGCCTCAGTAGGTCATTTATAATGTCGGAACTTAAAGCCGCCCTTAAAACCAAAAAATGTACTGCACCAGGAGCAGATAAAATACATTATAATATACTTAAACAATTACCACATGAATCAATGGAACAACTGCTCCTGCTAATAAATAAATCCTGGGCCGAAGGCTCCCTGCCTGACGCTTGGAAAGAGGCTACCATTATCCCAATAATCACAGCAAACAAGGATGCAACTCTACCAGCCTCATACAGACCCATTTCACTAACATCTGTAATATGTAAATTAATGGAAACTATGGTGGCCATCAGACTAAAACATCATTTTGAATCTAATCAGAAAATTGGCCCAACCCAGTCAGGATTTAGAAATCAGATCCACGATGGATCAACTAGCTCGATTAGAAACAATTATTAAAACAGCACAAATGGAAAATAAACTAGTCGTAGCTGTATTTCTAGACTTCGAAAAAGCCTTTGACCTAATGTGGACAAAGGGAGCAATAGAACAACTAATCGGGAAGGGCGTAAACAACAGAATGTGGCTATGGTTAGATAACTTTCTGACGGGCAGAACAATTAGAGTAAGAATAGGCACAGAGCATTCAGAATTTCAAAGTATTGATAATGGCAGCCCCCAGGATAGTGTCGTAAGCCCAACACTATTTAATGTCTTGATATATACATTATATACAGAATTAAACAGTATTAGTACAAACACAAAACCAGGCCTATCGCAATTTGCCGACGACGGTGTGATCTGGAAAGAGGCTACAGATCTCGGAGTAGCCCTAGGAGTAATACAGACCGCACTAGATAAAATAACAATTTGGCAAAACAAATCGGGCTTTAAAATCTCCCCGCTTAAAACTGAGGCAGTCATATTTCATGGCGGTGGATTACTCTGCTATAAAAATGAGGAGCAGCTGTATGCATACATAAGAGAACAATTTATAAAATTAAAGATTTAATGGGAAACAATCAAGCAATACCATACACAAAATGTGTAAAATTCCTGGGTATATATTTGAATGATCGACTTACCTGGGGAACACATATAAATAACATAGTCCAACGCTGTAGAAAAGATCTCAACTTAATGAAACTAGTATCGGGTACGTCATATGGAGCGGATAAACTATCCCTTCTATTGTTGTACAAAGCTATTATATTATCAAAAATGGACTATGGCAGCATGCTGTAGAACACTTAGATAAACTAGAACTAATTCAAAGAGCGGCCCTCAAAGTGGCAACAGGTGCATATAAATCAACTAGAGCCACTGCAGTCGAGGTAGAAACCGTAGTAGAACCATTAGATCTGAGGCGTGAAGGAAATCTAATCAAATATTGGGCGCGCACCCAGCCAAATGGTGTAAACCTGCCAGTTAACGAACAAATACGACCTAGGCGGGTATACAAATATAACAGAATAAGACTTAAACAAGAAGCAACCATAAAAGAAAATAATAAAAAGTATACAAACAAAGATAACGATAAAGAAGCAAACAACATTAAAAAAGCAAAATCCAGGTAGGAAATTACAAACATGTTACGCTATGAATGCCCAAATACTAACTCAAGAATATGGACTGAATGATTGTGTAATGCAGCCGTATCAGACCCATACACCTTACTATCCTTTCGAAATAACTGCTCAATCAGATCTAACAGAAATAATAAAAAATAAGACAATGAATCCAATTCTTAACCTAAAACTAGCAACAGACCACATAAACAGAAAATGGAAAGATAGCCTACACATTTACACGGACGGTAGCAAAAATATCGAACAAGGCATCACATCGGCAGCTTCGTGATACCACATTTAAATTACGTAGAACAATACAAGCTGACTTCCACACTAACAGTATTCACATCAGAATTAATAGCAATCGAGAAGGCCCTCATTTATAACATAACATTAGATAATTATAAGGATACAGTCATCTTAACTGGTTCACTAAGCTCCATCCAAGCAATCAACTCAGGTACTTCTAAAACAAGACCTGACAAAATACATCACATCAAAACATTAATAAGCAATACAATATCTAAAGGCAAGCTGATAAACATCCCTTCCCATATTGGAATACCCGGTAACGAAGACGCTGATAGGGCTGAGGAAACAATGAAGCAACATTACCCACACATCATGAAATATATTCTCATCAAACAAAAATGTAGGTCAAAGTGGCAAACAAGGTGGAATAATGAACACTTAGGCAAAACTGGTGGACATATTTTGCAAGCAATGTGCCCCACCATCCCTACAAAATGTAAATTGTATAGTAAAGATAGGAGAGCAGACATAATTATATCCAGACTAAGGCTAGGCAGAAATGGCATAAACTCTAATCTATACCACCATGATAATAGTAGTGAAGACAAAATGAATTGTTCAAATTGTGACGAGGACGAAATTGAAGATCCTTGGCATTATTTCTTCAATTGCCCCGCCCATAAAACAGCGCGAGAAGATCTAAAAGCGACTTGCCTTAAACACAACATTACACCTTCACATTATCATATAGTATTCCCCCCGAAATGCCCCTAGCTTTATTAGAGTACATAAAGGAAACCAGATACTAGGGTAAAATGTAAATACCACTGCTCCAAAAACAACAGTATAATTTTAAATTCAAATTGATAACCTAAATACCCAGATTTATAAGTAGTAACTGAGGATGGCAGAGGGTATACAATCAACGAAGTGGTCCAACAAAGTGACAGAGGTTACATTGGACCATGTAGGCTTCGTCCAGATATAATTAAGTAATATCACGATAGGTTGTACATAAGTTATATCGTAAATATATGTTTGCGTGTGAGCCATCGACTTACGGTGATTACATGGTGAACAGCGTATGCCCTGATCGGACTGCGACTGTGCAGGCTGGTCTGTTTATAAACTGGTCGCCAGGTTGTAAGTCCATGCTCTGGGATCATCCAATGAGGTAGATGTACTTATTTGACGTGTTGGGGGAGCAGTACCCCACACTGACTGACCATTACTAACAACATAATAAGATAAATAGCAAATCATATCAAACATAATACAATCATAAAGTATATGCTGGGTGTGGCGAAATTCTGGCAATATATAACTTCAACGGGGAATGTCCGAATTACCCGAGTTCCAATATATTTGGCGGGTTCTTCTCCCGAGGCAGGCCCAGAGTGCACCCTAACGAACATATTGCCAGCCCGTAGTCAGATCCAAGCATATACACAATTGTATATACACAAATAAGCGTATAATCGGCTAACAACTATTAACGCCCGGCTTCCAATGATGAGCACTCGTGAAGTTAACAGCATTGCGCATTACAGACTGCTCGTGATCAGGTCTAAAGTAGAGCAGTTACGAAATCTATAGCGTTATGAAATGTCCGGGCGGGTGGGCTTGACTGGTACTAACCCAAGGGATCTTTCAGGTAGGGAATGCTCAATCGGGGACCTCGCTGGGAAACGAACGATACGGTCTGCTCACCACCGGACACATAGTGCTCTATCTATTAAATTATAAAGTAGCAACTGCTTACATGTGGGGCCGGTATTTTAGCGGGTGGGGATAACCATACGTGCAAATCTGCACAAATCATTTACCATATTTTTATTCGCATCTTCCTAAATCTACTTTTAATAATAAAGACCAATAACAGTGGCCAACCATTGACAATATTGACAGGGCAACACGACTCGTAGGCGTAAACGACATGATCAGTGACAACTGACAATTGACCCCCGAAACTGACTGGGGGGACCCATTTTGTCACTAACCATGCACGTCCTTTTCCCGTCACTTTACAGAACAATGGAACGCCCTATGGCACGCCGTTTTACTATTTATTCAGAGTAAAAGATATCTCTTTGAGTCAATAAGATATCTCTTTCAATCAACTCGATACATATAAGCTGATGGGTGCTATATGTTACCATACCTGCATAGATTCTCCTATATTTGACGCACATTTTGGAGCCTGAATTATAAATGCAACATTTATCAAAATTCGGAAATATAAACCAGACCGACGGCCATCGGCCTGCTTCTTTACTGGGCTATATATCCCGGGTATGAAAGGTGTTCGAGCCAATTCCCACCCTTAAATATGAGCCGAATCGAATCGAATCGAATTCGTAAACATTTCAATCGTGCTCGCCCTTCGATTACAAATAGAATAAATTGCTACTGCAATTAGTCGGAGTGACATGCACAAAACACATGAGAATAATATGCCATTACAATACTCACGGAATGCTCCCACATGCGAAACCTGTAATCGTTATCATTTACACGAAAACGCGAATTATTAATGATTCAGTTCGGTTTGATCAAGGGAGATAATCTACACCAGCGGATACATGCCATACGGCTTTTATTGACCAAGCATTTGGTCGAAATGGGTCCAAATGAAATAGGGCAGTATTATCGAGGATACGATAATAATGCGGTGAATTGCCGATCTTGGCAGGAGTCAGACGTAATTTGCAGCATTTGAAAGTAAATAATAAACATATGTACTTACCAGTTACCAGTGAATGCTTGTGACACAAAGTGTTCACAAGAATTGTTGAATGTCCGATTGCTAGAATATGGATATGATAGATTATATACACACTCTAGTGCATAAGTTTCTTCTAATTCCCGCCTAGCAATATAAGAACTCCGTGCAACATTTGGCTTACAATTTTGCGTAAGTGGACTAATGTTCTAACAGTCAGTCTAGCACATGAGATATCTGGCGAATTAATCTCAAATAATTCAGTCATCGGTAGATATGGCCTACTCGGTATTCAGGCTAGCATCCAAATGTGCATAAACAGTGTAAATCACCCAGATATAACCGGTGCAAAATCCAATACTGGTGACCTATTCGATAGTAGTTACAAGGTTATTCGAGTATTATGCTCGAGTATTGTGTAATTGTGTAACCCGTGTTACAAATGATGGCTGATAAAGAAGACAGTCGGCTACAATTAGTGACACCAAGGTCAAGGTCACAAACTTAGCATGTTCATAAACTTAACGTTGGGGTAAATGTTGTGTCTTCTGTTTCGTTACAGGGAACGCTTTGATATTTCATACATGCATTCATCTGACGATCCTCTATTGTACTACAGCAAATCCACGACCCACCCCTCCACCCCTTTCCCCAAGATCAACATCATAAACTTAACGTTGGAGTAAATGTCTTTTTATAACTTCTGTTTACAGGGAACGCCTTGATATTGCATACATGCATTCATCTGATGATCCTCTATTGCGCTACAGCAAATTCATGACCCACCCCTACACCCCTATCCTCAAGGTCAAGGTCACAAACTTAGCATGTTCATAAACTTAATGTTGGGGTAAATGTAGTGTAACCTCTGTTTCTTTACAGGGAACGCTTTGATATTTCATACATGCATTCATCTGATGATCCTCTATTGTGCTACAGCAAATCTATGGCCAACCCCCCCACCCCTTTCCCCAAGGTCAAGGTAACAAACTTAGCACATTCATTCATGCATTCCTCATGTGAATAGCTATCATGCTGTAGAAAATCACCAACTTAGTGCGTTCATAAACTTAACGTTGGGTTAAATTTTGTTTTATTTCAGTTTTCGGGGAGCGCATTGATATTTCATACATGCATTCATCTTAATATGCTACATTATGCTATAGCAAACCCACGACCCACCTTGCACCACTGACCCCAATGTCAATGTCCACCGCACGCCCCTTAACCCAGGGTCAAGTTATACAATATTCGTGTTGTTTTATGCAACTGTTGCCACATTTGAGTGAAGGCTGCCAACAGGCGAGCTTCGTTGTCTTCTGACAACTCTTGTTCCTCTTCTGCCTGAAAACAGACAGCAGAGTTAATTGTATCCGGGATACTATGGATTTGACACAGAACATCGTCCGCGTCCGCCGCAGACACTTCTTCTCCGGCGCATAACTCTAACAAACTTCAGAATATTTTCATGATACACATGCATCACACATGCATAGCCCATAACCCAAAGGCGTGCCATGCGCAAGAATGACAACCCTTGCCTCATTTATATTCGAGTTATCTCCCTTTGTTATCTCGAGCATTGATTTCTTCTCTAGAACATAACTCGAATGCCTTTGGATTATTTTCATAAAACGTCACACATGAATAGACCACGACCCAAAGGTGTGTTGCATGCAATATAGACAACTCTTGTCTCACTCATTTTAGCTCACCTGCACGAAGTGCAGAAGATCTTATGGCAAACCCCCGGCGTCGTGGGTGTCGGCATCGGCGTCCACAAACTTAACGTTGAGGTAAATGTCTTATAACTTCTGTTTCCTTTCATGGAACACCTTTCATACATGCATTCCTCAGACGACCCTCTACCATGGTGTAGCAAATTCACGACCCACCACCCAACCCTTACCCCAAGGTCAAGGTCGCAAATTTAGCACATTTATAAACTTAACGTTCAAGTAAATGTCTTATAACATCGGTTTCCTTTCATGGAACGCCTTGATATTTCATACATGCATTCCTCAGATGACCCTCTATCATGCTGTAGCAAATCCACAACCCACCACCCAACCCTTACCCCAAGGTCAAGGTCACAAACTTAGTGTGTTCATAAACTTAACGTTGGGGTAAATGTTGTGTAACTTCTGTTTCTTTACAGGGAACGCTTTGATATTTCATACATGCATTCATCTGATGATATTCTATCGTGCTATAGCAAATCCATGACCCACCCCCAGCCATTTCCCCAAGGTGAAGGTCACAAACCTAGCACATTTATAAACTTAACGTTGGGGTAAATGTCGTATAGCATCTGTTTCCTTTCATGGAACGCCTTGATATTTCTTACATGCATTCACCTGATGATACCCTATCCTGCTATAGCAAATCCATGACCCACCGCCCACCCCTTACCCCAAGGTCAAGGTCACAAACTTAGCACATTCATAAACTTAATGTTGGGGTAAATGTCTTATAACATCTGTTTCCTTTCATGGAACACCTTGGTATTTCATACATGCATTCCTCAGATGACCCTCTATCATGCTGTAGCAAATCTACAACCCACCACCCAACCCTTACCCCAAGGTCAAGGTCATAAACTTAGTAGCATGTTCATAATCTTAACGTTGGGGTAAATGTTGTGTACCTTATGTTTCTTTACAGGGAACGCTTTGATATTTCATACATGCATTCGTCTGATGATCCTCTATTGTGATGCAGCAAATCCATGACCCACCCCCACCCCTTTCCTCAATATCAACATCATAAACTTAGCGTTGGAGTAAATGTATTTTTTATAACTTCTGTTTCTTTACAGGGAACACCTTGATATTTCATACATGCATTCATCTGATGGTTATTCTATTGTGCTATAAAAAATCCATGACCCACCCCCACCCCTTTCCCCATTGTCAAGGTCACAAACTTAGTACATTCATAAACTTAACGTTGGGGTAAATATCTTATAACATCTGTTTCCTTTCATGGAACGCCTTGATATTTCATACATGCATTCCTCAGATGTCCCTCTATCATGCTGTAGCAAATCCACAAACCACCACCCAACCCTTACACCAAGGTGAACGCTTTGATATTTCATACATGCATTCATCTGATGATCCTCTATTGTGCTACAGCAAATTCATGACCAACCCCCACCACCCCCCAAACCCATTTCCCAAAGATCAACATCATAAACTTAACGTTGGAGTAAATGTCTTTTTATAACTTATGTTTACAGGGAACGACTTGATATTTCATACATGCATTCATCTGATGATACTCTATCGTGCTGTAGCAAATCCATGACCCACCGCCCGCCTCTTACCACAGGGTCAAGGTCACAAACTTAGCACATTCATAATCTTAATGTTGGGGTAAATGTCATATAACATCTGTTTCCTTTCATGGAACGCGTTGATATTTCATACATGGATTCCTCAGATGTCCCTCTATCATGCTGTAGCGAATCCACAACCCACCACCCAACCCTTACCCCAAGGTCAATGTCACAAACTTAGTAGCATGTTCATAATCTTAACGTTGTGGTAAATGTTGTGTAACTTATGTTTCTTTACAGGGAACGCTTTGATATTTCATACATGCTTTCATCTGATGATCCTCTATTGTGCTACAGGAAATCCATGACCCACCCCCACCCCTTTCCCCAATAACAACATCATAAACTTAGCGTTGGAGTAAATGTATTTTTATAACTTCTGTTTCTTTACAGGGAACACCTTGATATTTCATACATGCATTCATCTGATGGTTATTCTATTGTGCTATAAAAAATCCATGAACCCCACCCACCCCCACCCCTTTCCCCAATGTCAAGGTCACAAACTTAGTACATTCATAAACTTAACGTTGGGGTAAATATCTTAAACATCTGTTTCCTTTCATGGAACGCCTTGATATTTCATACATGCATTCCTCAGATGTCCCTCTATCATGCTGTAGCAAATCCACAAACCACCACCCAACCCTTACACCAAGGTGAACGCTTTAATATTTCATACATGCATTCATCTGATGATCCTCTATTGTGCTGCAGCAAATTCATGACCACCACCCCCCCCCCCTCCCCCGAACCCTTTCCCCAAAGATCAACATCATAAACTTAACGTTGGAGGTAAATGTCTTTTTATAACTTCTGTTTACAGGGAACGCCTTGATATTTCATACATGCATTCATCTGATGATACTCTATCGTGCTGTAGCAAATCCATGACCCAACGCCCGCCCCTTACCCCAGGGTCAAGGTCACAAACTTAGCACATTCATAATCTTAATGTTGGGGTAAATGTCTTATAACATCTGTTTCCTTTCATAGAACGCCTTGATATTTCATACATGCATTCCTCAGATGTCCCTCTATCATGCTGTAGCAAATCCACAACCCACCACCTAACCCTTACCCCAAGGTCAATGTCACAAACTTAGTAACATGTTCATAATCTTAACGTTGGGGTAAATGTTGTGTAACTTATGTTTCTTTACAGGGAACGCTTTGATATTTCATACATGCTTTCATCTGATGATCCTCTATTGTGCTACAGGAAATCCATGACCCACCCCCACCCCTTTCCCCAATATCAACATCATAAACTTAGCGTTGGAGTAAATGTATTTTTATAACTTCTGTTTCTTTTACAGGGAACACCTTGATATTTCATACATGCATTCATCTGATGGTTATTCTATTGTGCGATAACAAATCCATGACCCACCCCCACCCCTTTCCCCAATGTCAAGGTCACAAACTTAGTACATTCATAAACTTAACGTTGGGGTAAATATCTTATAACATCTGTTTCCTTTCATGGAACGCCTTGATATTTCATACATGCATTCATCTGATGATACTCTATCGTGCTGTATCAAATCCATGACCCACCGCCCGCCCCTTACCACAGGGTCAAGGTCAGAAACTTAGCACATTCATAATCTTAATGTTGGGGTAAATGTCTTATAACATCTGTTTCCTTTCATGGAACGCCTTGATATTTCATACATGCATTCCTCAGATGTCCCTCTATCATGCTGTAGCAAATCCACAAACCACCACCCAACCCTTACACCAAGGTGAACGCTTTGATATTTCATAGATGCATTCATCTGATGATCCTCTATTGTGCTACAGCAAATTCATGACCACACCCCCCCTCCCCCCGAACCCCTTTCCCAAAGATCAACATCATAAACTTAACGTTGGAGTAAATGTCTTTTTATAACTTCTGTTTACAGGGAACGCCTTGATATTTCATACATGCATTCATCTGATGATACTCTATCGTGCTGTAGCAAATCCATGACCCACCGCCCGCCCCTTACCCCAGGGTCAAGGTCACAAACTTAGCACATTCATAATCTTAATGTTGAGGTAAATGTCTTATACCATCTGTTTCCTTTCATGGAACGCCTTGCTATTTCATACATGCATTCCTCAGATGTCCCTCTATCATGCTGTAGCAAATCCACAACCCACCACCCAACCCTTACCCCAAGGTGAACGCTTTGATATTTCATACATGCATTCATCTGATGATCCTCTATTGTGCTACAGCAAATTCATGACCACCCCCCCCCACCCCCTCCCCCCAAACCCCTTTCCCAAAGATCAACATCATAAACTTAACGTTGGAGTAAATGTCTTTTTATAACTTCTGTTTACAGGGAACGCCTTGATATTTCATACATGCATTCATCTGATGATCCTCTATTTTGCTACAGCAAATCCATGACCCACCCCCACACCTCTTTACCCAAGGTGAAGGTCACAAACTTAGCAGAATCCTCATGTGAATAGCTATCATGCTGTAGAAAATCACCAACTTAGTGTGTTCATAAACTTAACATTGGGTTAAATTTTGTTTTACTTCTGTTTTCAAGGAGCGCATTGATATTTCATACATGCATTCATCTTAATATGCTATATCATGCTATAGCAAATCCACGAACCACCTTCCACCACTGACCCCAATGTCAAGGTCCATCGCACACCCCTTAACCCAATGTCTAGTTATATAATATTCATGTTTTGTATACAACTGTGCCAAGTTTGAGTGAAGGCTGCCAACAGGCGAGCTTCGTTGTCTTCTGACAACTTTTGTTGTTGCACCTGCTTTAGCTTTTTGCGCCGTCGTCGTCCGAAATGTCAAAAAGTTTGTACAAGCTTCGTCACCATGGTATAACTTTAATATTACTTGACGGATGCTTCAATATTTGGACACTTGATACATGTGAGCATTTGGAACACACTCATGCCGCCATTAACATGACCTTGACCATATGTACCTTAACATGTTTGCGGACACAATTACTAGCTATTTTTATACGACCGTTTTAAAAAAAATGTACGTATTAATTATGTTTTACCGCGGGGCGGGCTGGTGGGCGGCGGACAGAAAAACTGCATAGTTTGTGTACACAACTCCTCTGAAACTGTTCAGTCCATCAATCTGAAACAATACACACATCTTCTACACATATTGAAAATGTGCAACTTGGTGTTTTTATGCCGAAACAATATATTTTAACAAAAATATCACCTTTTTAACTTAGCCATTTTGTCTACATTTTTGTATTCAATTCTATATAGGGTACATAGTTTGTGTACACAACTCCTCTGAGATATGAAACTATACACACGTTTTCTACACACGAAGATGTGCACCTTGGCGTTTTTATGCCGAAAGATATTTTTTAACAAAAGTATCACCTTTTTAACAATTTCTACAATTATGTATACATTTCTATATAGGGTAAATTGTTTGTGTACACAACTCCTCTGAAACCGTTCAGTCAATTGATCTGAAACTAAACACACTAGTATGCAGATAAAATATTTTTTAACAAATATGTCACCTTTTTAACGTTTTTTCTACATTTTTGTATCCAATTCTATATAATTTCTACTTTCTAGATGTGTAATCTCTACGTAAATTAGTATACCTGTTTATCACAACAAGAGGAAGAAATCATGCTATAGATTTTCAAATTCTCATTAATTTTTCTTGCCTTGGTGACAGCTTCACATTTCTGCATCTTCGCTGTATGGCCCATCTTCGACGGGTGTATTTTGAGACTTACGGCACTCTTATTTTGTGTCAAAAAGTTTCTTCAACCTTGACCTTTTTCGTGTTTTAAGCATGCACTTCTCTGACGGTTTTTGTGATGCTTACTTTAGCACATGCCCATTATCATGCTACTGTCAAATGCCTCGGCAGGCGCAACACCGCTTCCGTGGCGGAATTATTGGTTGTTTTTTTTACTATTATTATTACTATTATCAGTGCTGCCAGTGAGGGGATTAGTTTAGTGATAATGATGCCCTTGTATTTTGTTGCTTTCATGAATAATAACTGAAATACTGAATGCATTTTGAAATGACGATGTATGTAACTGAGCATATTTCTCCAGCCAGTGTATTTTTCTGGACGTCGGTTAACACCTTCCTTCGTAGCTATCACCAAAAGGTGTTCCATTTCAGTCTAAGGATACAATAATTTTTGTTGTCAAATCTCATTATTTTGTATATTTCTCCATAAAGGAATAGGTTGTTACCATTGTTATTGAATGGACATAACGCCCATGTAAGCAATCAATCAAGCAGTCAATAAACAGTGTAACATAAATATAGTAACAGCGTATGCTTTCGAGATTAATGGGTTAATCTAAGTAATATACTGACTGTAATATACTAGTACAATGTGAGTGAATGTTTACTCTAAGACACTGTATTTAGACAGTTTCTGTCAGCCAATCAGTTTACAGAGATTAAATATCTCTATTTCTATACATTGATATTGTAATCAGAACATCAGGTGGGTAACTCTATATGTCAATACACTGTTGTATACTAAATTATTTGTACACATGCTTTTGCATGAGACATACGCCATGTTACATATACAGTCACTTTAATGTGGGCATATGTTAGTTGTTCAGTTCATAATAGCAAGCACCCATACAAATTAATTCTGTTCAACCCGAGAGAGCAAAAGCAACGAGAAGAATTCACATAAGTGTAAAAGCTTGTTTTCTAATCCTGTTCTCAAATGTACGTATGTATATCTCACTTGCCATATCTAGGAATACATATTGTTTAAACTAAAAGCAACGACTATTTTAAATCAATGCATTATATCATCCTGAACACGAATCCGGTGTCGGTCAATACAATCAGATGGGACAAGGTCATTTTTAGGGTCATTAAGGGCAAATGGGTCAAATGAGTACAAAACTCACTCTATTACAATATGTACTTGCATAACATTACAGAAACATCTGATAAAGTATAGTTTTAATTGTGATTATTGTTTTATGGGGCATATACAAAGCGATTCGATTTGCTGGGACGTCTCTATCATTGAGAGTATCAACATATTCAATATTTAGCCTGAAATGTGTACTTATTTTATGAATGAAAACAAATAGGCACTTGGATCTTGATCGGACGGACGCAGAAAAACCTTTGTATACCATGTATTAATTGTATCCCCCGGACTCCGTCGGGGGATACTATTGATTTGACAGCGCGCCGCGTCCGCGTCCGCGTCCGCGTCCGCGTCCGCCGCAGACACTTCTTGTCCGGAGCATAACTCGAACACCCTTTGGAATATTTTCATGAAACTTCACACATGCATAGACCACGACCCGAAGGTGTATCGCGCACAAGAATGACAACTCTTGCATAGCTAATTTTTGAGTTATCTCCCTTTTTTGTTTCGCGCACTGATTGACCATAACTCGACCACCCTTTGAAATATTTTTATGAAACTTCACACATTCAATTAGACCACGAACCGAAGGTGTGTCGTGCACAAGAATGACAACTCTTGCATAGCTAATTTTTTAGTTATCTCCCTTTTTTGTTTTCGTGCACTGATTTCCTGTACGAAGCATAACTCGACCACCCTTTGGAATATTTTCATGAAACTTCACACATGCATAGACCACGACCCGGAGGTGTGTCGCGCACAAGAATGACAACTCTTGCGTAGCTGATTTTTTAGTTATCTCCCTTTTTTGTTTTGCGCACTCTACAAACTGGACAATAATGCATGAAGACCCGTTTTCTCGTCTGCTCTGTACACCTTTTCTCGTATGCTCTGTACACCTTACCTGTAGAGAGAACAATAGAGACTGCGAGAACCATTCACCTGTCCATGTGCTGCATGTGCTAGCATGTGCAAATGTCCAGTCTTGACCACAGGTAATTTATACAGGTAAATTACTACATTGGATATTACATTTCCCTAAACTGTGTTGAAAATATTGTGGCATTATGTGGACCTCTGCAGATATATGTAGATGAATATAGGAATATTATAAAAAAGTTCTGGGCTCCAGTAGCAAGCATTATTTTTTTAAAACTTTTTTTTTCCATTTTTTGTTTTTCATATTTTTTTTCAAATTATTTTTCAATTATTGTCTAGTAGCATAAGGTCGTAAATGCTATATACAGACTATTCACCTGTGCATGTGCTAGCATGTGCAACTGACCACTGACCACTTACAGGTAATTTATACAGGTAAATGATTATATTACATTTCCGTAAACTGTGTTGAAAATATTGTGGCAATATGTGGACCTGTGTATATATGATATGTAGATAAATATAGGACTATTAAAAAACATTCTGGGCTCCAGTAGGGAGCATTATTCTTTTATTTTTTTTAAATTTAATTTTTTTTTTCCATTTTTTTTTACATTCTTTTTCAATTTTTTAACTGACCATTAACTTATTACAGGTAATTTATACAGGTACATTATTACATTTCCGTAAACTGTGTTGACACTATTGTGGCAGTATGTGGACCTGTGCAGATATATGTAGATAAATATAGGACTATTAACAAAAATTCTGGGCTCCAGTAGCGAGCATTACTATTTTTTTATTTTTTTTATATTACATTTCCGTAAACTGTGTTGAAAATATTGTGGCATTATGTGGACCTGTGCAGATATATGTAGATAAATATAGGACTATTAACAAAAAAAATTGGGCTCCAGTAGCAAGCATTATTATTTTTAATTTTTAAACTTTTTTGTTTCCATTTTATTTTTTCATTTTTTTTTCAAATTCTTTTTCAATTTTTGTCTAGTAGCATAAGGTCGTAAGTGCTATATACAGACTATTATCATATAATAAAACAATTATTGACTAGTGAGCCATAGAATATAATCTGATATTCTATGGCTCACTAGTCAATAATTGTATAATATGTTCGGGCCAGTGAAAATTGCTTTCGGGCCCAGGCTCGAGGTCAAGGCGGGACAATGCGAAGCATCTGATTCCGCGGAATTCTTGTTTACTTATCTCCCTTTGTTGTTTCTTGCTCTGATTTTGTATCCAGAGCATAACTCGAACACCCTTTGGAATATTTTTATGCCCCACCACGATAGTGGAGGGGCATTTAGTGTTACCATTGTCCGTCCGTCCGTCCGTCCGTCCGTCCGTCCGTCCGTCCGTCAGCTTCATATTTCATATACGCATTGCTCTAATGGTCCTCTACCGCGCTGTGCCAAATCCACGTTTGTCCTGCCCCCGCCAAGCCCAGGGTCAAGGTCACATACTTGGTGCTTCAAAAACTTTAACGCTCGGGTAAATATCTTATACTTTCTGTTTTCTTTCATGGATCATCTTCATATTTCATATACGCATTGCTCTAATGGTCCTCTACCGCCCTGTGCCAAATCCACGTTCGTCCTGCCCCGCCAATCCCAGGGTCAAGGTCACATACTTGGTGCCTCAAAAACTTTAACGCTCAGGTAAATATCTTATAATTTTTCTTTCCATTCACGGATCAACTTCATATTTCATATACGCGTTGCTCTAAATAATGGGTCCTCTACCGCCCTGTGCCAAATCCACGTTCGTCCTGCCCCCTGCCAAGCCCACCCAGGGTCAAGGTCACATACTTAGTGCTTCAAAAACTTTAACGCTCGGGTAAATATCTTATAATTTCTGTTTTCTTTCACGGATCAGCTTCATATTTCATATATGCATTGCTCTAATGGTCCTCTACCGCCCTGTGCCAAATCCACGTTCGTCCTGCCCCCGCCAAGCCCAAGGTCAAGGTCACATACTTGGTGCTTCAAAAACTTTAACGCTCAGGTAAAAGAAAATTTTGACTTGGAATTTGGCCTCATTTATTATCAAAGCGATATGTGGGACATCCGTGTTCTATGAACACATTTTCTAGTTTATTAAACTTCACACATGCATAGAAGACGACCCAAAGGTGTGTCGCACGTAAGAATGACAGCTCTTGCGTCGTTAATTTCTTAGTTATCTCCCTTTGTTGTTTCGTGCACTGATTTCGTGTCCGGAGCATAACTCGAACACCCTTTGGAATATTTTCATGAAATTTCACACATGCATAGACCACAACCCTAAAGGTGTGTCACGCAAGAATGACAACTCTTGCATCACTAATTTTTTAGTTATCTCCCTTTGTTTTTTCCGTCACTGATTTTGTCTCCGGAGCATAACTCGAACACCCTTTTTTTCAAACTACTTGTGTATCTGGGGAGGGGGATACACATGCGCTTGTCGACAAGCTTCCATTTCTAGTTTTAAGCATATATAGAGGCTATGAAATCCATATGATTCCAAGATGGACGCCAACTATTCATCAAGATCAGGCATCATTATCGAAACTGTGGTGGACCACATATTGAAACTAAGCTAGATATCAACATATTTGTTTGATTTTCATCTGAGATATGATAATAAAAATATAGATCAATATTTACGCTATTCTTAAAGAGAACGTTTAATTAAAAATGGCCGCCATAATTATTTTCAAAAAAATTGAAAGTTATTGGATATAATGTTTACTTTTGCTTTACTTATTTATACATACTTCTTCATTCTGTTAGGCGGATTTTGATTTTGAAGTCATTTGTAATTTTGTTTATTCAAAATAGTCGTCTCATTTAGGCTATTTTACTATATTGTGGTACTGGTAATTGTGCTTTTCTTTTCATTTACTGTTAAATTTCTTTATAGGACAAATTCACATGTAGTCAGACTAGTAGTTCGCTGATAATACACTTGGTGATGATCGAATTAGGTTACACTCGTTGTAAAGTAAGAATTTTAAAATATATGTACTACATGTATTTGTTTTATATATATTGTATTTTAATGAGTCTTTCGTTATCATGTACGTTGGAAATTGCACTATAATGCCATATATGTATACACTATGTATTGTGATTGCTAGATATGCTATAGTTCGGCCTTATGCACATTACAGTCAGATATTGAACTGTTATATGCTGGGGTGCGGCTAAGTACCATGATATTTCCACCACTTTACACTTAATTATAACCAAGATAAAACAATTCATGTAAAACACAACACTTATCAAATAGCATTTATTACAGTTTCTGTTTCCGTTAATATCCATACATTCACGAGTGGATCTACCCATATACATACATTTAAATATAAGGCAGATCAGCATATTCTATTTCAGCAAATCTATCCGCATGACTGACTGCATGTTTAATCATCGCTGATAAATGGAAATATATTCTCAATTAACATGTATTCTCATCAACAAAAGTCCCGTCCCCTGCACGGTTAATCACTATTGACAGCCTCTATGCGTGACACATATATAAAACATATGTTGTAACGAATGCTCATGATTTAGAGGCCTCATATTAGGTATGTGTCAATGTTTATCTTTACACGTTTCGCTTCCAGGTTAGCTCAACCCCGGTTAGTTGACAATCCAGTCACGGGAATTGCAGTTTTGCACAGACAAGTGGTTGTTTGGTTGATTTGTGTACATTAGTTATCCATGAATCGCAATTTCATCATATATCTAAAATTATATGCTCTATATATTTAACAAAGTACTACCCAAATACGTGCATGTGAAAATAAGTGTCTCTGTTTGGTCTCTTACGATCTTATTTATAGGTCGTATGTTGGTGTGTATAGACACGGACGATGGAACGTTCTGGTATAATTCTTAATTAGCATAGAATAATCAACAGTGTTCATTTGAAACCAAGTAACATATTAATGCATGTAAACTATTATATATTATATTACACATCTGGTTGTGATAATATAATACACAGTTATAGTACTTACACATACCATGTACGGACATTAATTGACTACAACATATATGATTACAGTGTATGGTATTCACAAAAAACATCGCCCTTCTTAACTGTGATGCATATACATACATCAAGATATATTGCATTATGACCGCATAGTACATTTGTATAACTTTTTCTCTTTCTATGTACCAAACAATCTCATGAATGACCCCAACATATGTTCCATCATGAATTCACAACATATTGATCTCGATCGCATAATAGTTTGATATACATACATATGTTACTCACAAATACTGAGTGGGTGGTGGTCGGTCGAATGTGACGGCGTAAATTAACGGTAGGGGTTCCTCCTTATAGGAATCACTATTTGCCTGGTTTGGCCCTCAGGTACGTTTTTATCTTTGGCTCTTTTGTTACCTGGGAGTTGAATTGGGTTATTGCCCATTATAAAAGTAGTAAGAATATTACTGATCCTACTGCTTTTGGGTGGGGCCAAGTGATTCTGGTGTGGCGAGGACCTGGCATCAGATCAGGATTATTCTGATTTCAGGGCTGAATATATAGTTTTATTGTAAATATTCAGTTCTGATTTTGGGATTTTCCCCCCTTTTGTACATATACTTGAACTTGTACATGTACTTGTACAGGTAATATATGGGATTTAGTACTAAACCCATTGACCCGGCCTTAAATGACCTTAGCTGTTGATAGGCCGTTAAACCCCAACAAACAAACAAAACAAACAAAACAAACACAAATACTGAATCATTAAATTCTTCCTATTTACATAGTCCATGTCTACCTGTATATGACTTCTTTATATTATAGGTCATCCACACGCGATTTTATTGTTAATAAACATAGCATATGCCTGTTATGAACTGAGATGTAATGACATGGATTACACCATGCATTAAATTCGTAGATATATAGATTAATGTGAATATGGCTCACAAATACTGGTTATTAACTTATTTCTACATGTACTTACATGTCCTCGTACATGGCTACCGGAATATGACTACTTAAATGATACGTCATCCAAAAGTTATTTTATTTCGGACAATAACAACATCATATGTCGTAACTATATAAACTGAGATTCGATGACCATGATCACACCATTGACTCTACATATATACGATATGCATTTGCTATATCGTTCCCCAATGTCCCAGTGATTGATTTTGTCTCGTGCTTATTGGTAATGGTTATTGGTATTCCATGTTCGTGTTATTGTCGTCAATATTACGACTTTGTTGGTGTGGCGAGGACCTGGCATCAGATCAGGATTATTCTGATTTCAGGGCTGAATATATAGTTTTGTTATTGTAAATATTCAGTTCTGATTTTGGGATCCCCCCCCCCATTTGTACATGGACTCGAACATGTACATGTACTTGTATATGTAATATATGGGATTTAGTACTGCACCCATTGACCCGGCCTTAAATGACCTTAGCTGTTGATAGGCCGTTAATCCCAAACAAACAAACAAACAAACAAACAAACAAACAACGACTTTGTTGTAATAATACATGTGTCGATAAATACTTTTCAAGTATAAATTGTGGGAATATAATGTAATACTATGCAAACACAGTAGTTAGATATTCCCATATCAGTGTATTCTATAGCGTACTAATGGAGACATTAGCATAATACTTATATAGCTCAAGATGCAATGGCATGGTTTTTGTCATATCCAAAAAGCTAAGCATACTTCTTCGCTATGAAAAAACGCTGCTTGCATTATGTGGGAAGAAGTGAATAATGGTAGTTGAGTAGTCAAGTTCATAATTCGTCAACTTCCCTTTGATATGTCAATCGCAGTGTCTACACTTTCGTGTACCGCATTGATACATTGATAATCGTTGTTCATATACAGATAGTAGGCTTCGTTATAATGGAAAATGACACAATATCCGCATGGAATATACTGGTATCTTATGGTTTCGATGTATGCAATACAATATACCAGTAACCATGCTTTTTGAAACAGGGAGTCTTTTCGAGGGCTTGAATGGCACGAGGAAGCTAGGGGGTCTGGGGCCATGCTCTCCCATGCAATTGTGAATTCCAGGCGGTATGAAATGCCATTTCATACATTCTCAGCAAAGACTGAGCACATAATACGACTCTCCTGCTTGCATCAATGTCATAAAATGACTTCGTATTGACAGTAAATCTTATTTTAGTGCATGCAATGGTGGACACCAAAGCAGGACGAGGGAGGTGGGGGAAGGGGTCGTCCGACGGCACCGACCCCCTGTTTACGGACATGTTTATGGTCATGTTACAAATGATAGATTTCCAAACGGTTTAATATTTAATGGCTTTAAACGGACTATCGACAGCTCATTTCATCTGCATGGATAGGGGCAGATAACTGAATATTTGCATGCAATTTCTATCCAGTCCTGACATTTTACAAACCGGATTTACTGTCAGGTCTTCACCACACTATAGTAACATATCCACCCCCTCCCCATAAACGTAGTAGGGTTTGCACTGGTCGTATTACTCTTATAACGGGTTAGCCGGATTCAATTTTCGCCTACAAGAAAGCTGAATATGCGAATAAGGGTCAAGCCAGGGATATCGTGCTCCCCCGCAAGAATTAACCCCATCATTAAATTACCATTCACATGCTCCCAACCTGCCACTGTATGTTATTTCTATCCGAATACAGGTATTAGCCACGGGCATTATGTGGATTCACTAAAATGCATAACTACCTGGCTGGAATTGTAAATACGTTCCGGTTTCCTTTCACATTGTCAACATGTATTCAGAATTATGTTCCACTTGAAATCCAAGATCGTTACTATGTAGTCGTTTACTATCCATTACCATATTACAGCTAGAAACTATTGTTATCCATGAGTTCCACCAATATTTTCTTAATAGCTCATATTATAAAACTACGCAATATAGTAGCCATATTTGTAACTAAAATGGCGGTCATAAAATAGTATTCGTATTGTTGTCATCGGAAACACTGACACGTTGATTTTAGGGTTTAGCATATGCTATGTCGTTGATGACTACCCTACTTGATATAGACGTGTCAGAATTGTATCCATGTTGGCGGCCATCTTTGATTTACCTTCGCGACGAAAGATCATTCGGTACAGTTTGCAACACAAGCCTCGCATTTTTAAAATATTACAAATATGATGTAGAATTATGTTCCATTTCTTTACAATTCTGTCGACCAACAGCGCCTAAGAGCTTAAGCGATACTTAGCGACCATCTTGAATATCTCAACATGGTCAAATAATAAGTATATTACATGGAATCATTCATTTTTGTAAAGAACACATGCAATAATAACAAAAATGGCAAACAACTGAAATATAAAAGTGCATGAAAATGTAGCGATTTATTTTTGTTATTCCTCACACATTTACTGCACGTCTGGGTGAATATTTGGCGGTCATCTTGTATTTATATGGATTTTTCAGTGGCGAATTGTTTTTATAAGTTATCTAAACTTATTTATATGTATGTAAACGCATAATGTAAGTACATCAAACGCCATATAATTATCAAGTCAGAATATATTTAAGACAAAATGTTGATACCTGGCGGCCATCTTGACAATCGCAGAATATACACGATTTGAACCACCATAAAACCGAATCTTGTCATATATGTCCTAAGAAAGAATACTCAACAATTTAAACAACTTTATCTGATATTTCAAGCATGGTATGCACGTACATGTCCATCTACTGATATAAAATATGTTTTTGAACTCGTTTGACCTCTTTGCACTTAATGACCCCAACAGTGACCTTGTCCCACCTACTTTGATTGACCGACACCGGATTCATGTTCAGGAAGGTATCAATCTAGTATAGTCGTTGCTTTTGCTCTCTTGGGTTGAACAGAAGTCGTTTTTAAGTCACTTTTCTTCAAAGTGCCCCTCCACTATCAATCATTTCAGGGAATGTGTTAGCTTATAAATTTGCCAATATTTTCTTTTCTTTCCAGCATTGTGCGATTGAACTGCCAGTTCTGCCTATTTAGCTTATATTTAAGGGTGGGAATTGGCTCGTAGACCTTCCATACCCGGACATATACGTCCAAAAAGGCCGAACTTTGAAGTGTTCTATGTGATATATGTTGGTGCAAGGCGGACATATGTGTATAATTGTGTGCCGGAATGGGACACTGCTTAGGTCCAATACGGTCCTGTAATTCCGCACAGTGTCCTGGTGCACGGGAGGCGAGAAGAAGAGATGGGGGTAACTGGGTAGAACATGGCACCGGTGATGCAGAGCAAAACGGGTCCCAGGTAGAACCAATCCACCCCTGGCGGCACTCGACACGCAAGTTGGTGCCATATAGTCGGTAAAAACACGTGCTATTTTCGTCCACAGAGTTGCCACATCCAGACAGCCCCAAGGCAGGACGGGGCCAGAAGCAGGCAAGGGCAGGCAGAAAATTCGGCTGAGCTTGAGCTAACTTGCTGTTTTGGTTAGACTTGTTAATGGCTTACTTTCATACTTACTTTCCCACCACAAGCCCACTAACCTTTTCGCAAATCCAGAAGTAACAATCCAGTGAAAAAGAATAAACACAATGTAAATATAAGTTAATTTCCAACAGTTAAAATGGCCCCAGCCGGTAACCTTGAGATAATTGCCGGCCGGTAAAAACACACGACCTGCTCAGTCCAAGGTCGCCGTTCAAGTGTGCAAAATGATACCAGTTCTGCCCCTAATGATGTTATATGGACATGTGCATGTATTTTAGCTAATTTTTATCGCCGTTGATGAAAGGATGTGTTGACGAACCTATCTACCGAGTGCGAGGACACAACACTTTCACCCTCCAAGTCAACTGGAGCTATTCGCCGACGCAGAACAACGCTCCAGTTCCGGTGACCTTTTTCCTGCCAAGACGAAACAAAGGAACAAGGCGTGTTTCCTTCGAAAACGGGAAAAGGAGAAGACAAAGGCGAGCGGCGGCCATTGTGAAGCGGTCGGCCAGTAGCCCGAGGGGAAACCCTGCCGCTGAGCCAACTCTTTCTGTTCCTGCCATGGACGCCGAGCCACCAGGAAGGACTCCACCGATCCCTACGGTCGCTTAACTCTTCAGTGACGACACCGGGAACGAACAAATCTTGGATGACAGACAGCTCATAAGAAATCGACACTTTTTCATTCGCTGGAATTCAACCGCGACTGGGGAGCAAGGTCGAACATCTGAGCCGAGCAAAGAACCAGAAAGAACCGGACCACATCATCACCGCCTCCAAGATCCTCTTCACAGCAGTGGATGGGACTATTGCACACGGCTACATCACAGCAATGGGGCAAAAATTTCAACCAGACAACATACCATACACCTGCTTCTCGATGACATACGATGCGGCAATGGCTACCGAGGAATGGATAAGATCTGAGAGTGCCGTCAGGAGTGACCAGGAGATTACGCGGATGGACGACCACAACACACTGCTCTACTGTCGGATGATGGGATTCAGCTCGCTTGCTGCTCTACGACAGGGGGTGTACAACACCTAGTACATAGAGAGCAAGCCCGATTCCCAATTTTACGTCGCTTGAGGACTCCAGCAGGAGTGAGGGGAGAGGCTGGTTCTACACAGGAACCCCTTTCGAATCCAGGGCGACCTGGGTGAGATAAACAAACCGCCCTTTTCAGGGCGAACACTTAGGCACATAGGTCTGAACCCGTTCTAGGTCACAAATTGTGGCCGACAGGGTTAACCTACTTTAACGCGCACCTGCCAATTTTACTTTGGATTTTACACCTGAAATTTTTAAAAATTGGCCTCTTTCTTGGGTTCAATACCCTGGGTATGGAAGGTCTTAGAGCCAATTCCCACCGTTAACTATAAGCAAACTAACCAACCAAGCTCAATACTACTTCATGTGTGCATTGATATATATTGTGGGAAGCCACCTATTCAAAATGAGATCAATCGTGAGGCATACAAGTGAAAGTGTGAACATAGGACTGACGTCGAAACATGATATAAATTACAACACGTGGGCTATTAAGAAGAATTATTTCTTCTCGAGGAAAGAAATCCTGAGAAATCATGTTCTATGTATAAATATTCAAATTCATATATTATAATTATGTGGTTGTGACTGGAGAAATGGGGCTTAGGGGAGTTGCGACCAATGTAAATCCAAATCAGCCTGTGCATCTGCACATTCACATCATGATCTGCACTGTTCCAGTCTGTTTGCCATTCCATCAATGAAACATCCGTCATGCTTGTATGTGGTTAGTTGGGAGCATGCGATGGGTAATTTAATGACAGGGACCCCCCCCCCCCCCAACCGGAGACATGTGTGGCCCTCAGATAAGTATTTGGCATTCTTGTATGTGAGAGTTGAATCTGGTTATACCTCTTATGTGAGTAATACGATAAGTCCTAATCCTATTACTTTTAGGTGAATGGGCCAAGTGACTTTGGTGTGGTATGGACCTGGCACCAGGTCAGGTTATTCTAATTCCAGGGCTGACTATATATTTATTTCAATGTAAATATTCCGTTCTGATTTTGGGATTTTCTCCCCAATGCAGCAGGCTACATGCGGGATCAAACCCGCTGGCCTGGCTTTAAATGACCATATATGTTGATAGGCCGTATAACACAAATAAATCAAATCGAATCTTCTATCCAGCAATATAGATCGTCATCAGGCTACATGAGTGTCCAATTTGATCAGAGGCTACACTGGTCACAAATCCAATAAGCCCCATTTCTCCTGTCACATCCACAATAGAGATACACACTTGTGTAACAATATAATGGCATTGTCTTCACAATACACATGTGTATATTTACACATTTAATAAATATACGAAATGCATTGCCAGTATATTATATTATATATATCTAATGTATAAGCATATAAAGTAGTACATGAACTATCAATAGATTGTAAATACATAAATAGTTTTTTTATTGTAAATATTCCGTTCTGACTTTGTGATTTTCTCCCCATTTGTACATGTACTTGAACATATACATGTACTTGTACAGGTAATATATGGGAGTTAGTACTAAACCCATTGACCCGACATTAAATTACCTTAGCTGTTGATAGACCGTTAAACCCCAACATACAAACAAACAAAAAATGCATTACTGCGACACATATACTATAACAACTGTACTTCGCAGGTGTCCGACAACAATAGTCATGCAGTAGTGGTGCTAGAGGTTTGTCCTTAAGTGTTTCATATTAAACCCATAATACAACAATACATGTACTAATTCTTTGTATTACAGGATAGTGAAACATGTAGAGATGTAAGTTTCTGTCTGTGTGTTCCATATCACAGAAATACCATTGCCACAGCCAGATAAGTGATAAACCCAGACTCACACATACATGTAGGTGGATGTGATTGGAGAAATGCATACATGCCTTCCTCTAATGGTTCTGTATCATGCCATGCCAATTCCACGACCCGCTAACCTCAAGTCAAGGTCACAGTCGTAATGCTTTCATAAACTTAACATTGTTTTTCACCCCACTTCTTGATATTTCAGACATGCCTTCCTCTATTTGAGTCTCTATCATGCCATGCCAAATCCACGACCCTCAGACCCCGCAATTTCCTGTTGGATAGGTTCCACTGAAGGCAATAGGTAATAGATAGATACACTTGACTGCAATGATAATTGCTTCATAAGAGTGAAGTGATATATGAATATAGATATGTGAATATTGTCTTGTTACTGTACACTATATGGTAAATTGAGTTGCCATCTCCGCAATCTTTGTATTGTACAAGCCATCGTACAGTTTCATCACTTTGAGCGTTTTACACATACAGCAAATAATATAACAGTAAAACTAATACAATTTGGTGCAATACATCATATACAGATAGGACACACCAGCGTGCTATAACTATTATGCCAGCAAACGATACAAAAGACGAGATATCTGAGCATTTCTCCAATAAATCTCAAAATATATTTCAGTGTGTAAACTTTTCCATTTGATGCACAGTTTATTGTTTGTGTACACGTTACCCATAGGTAAAGCCATGTCTACTCACGTAGTCGGCGAGTAGACACCAGTGACAATACACTCGGATACTGCTTATATGTCGTTGTATTTGACATAGTATGTATGGTAATACAGGTGTATATCGACAGCACTGTGTACACACAGGTCAACAAACTTCAGAAATCAGACTTTGTATATAAGTGTGATGAAAACAACACATAGGGCATTGCTGTTTAATATCTTTCGTAGATATTGCACCAACTTATATTGATGTATATGTCATATTATTTGTTGTATGTGTCAAATGTCAGAAGAGGTAAAACTTGTACACACTAAGTTGGCCGACATAGCAACTCCATGTGCCGTATAGTATACAGTAACACGCTAATGTTCAGGTATAAGCCATCACATTTAACAACCAATTATGTTTGAATCGAACGCTGATCAGGGGTCCCACAGATCCTTAGCTGAAACTTCAGTACCCCTTACATCAAGAGATGTTTTGTTTTTGTTAGCCGGTTGCTTAAATTACGGCTATTGGATTGGCGAAAGCTGGGCGGCGGGTGGGCGGCGTCCACAATGTTAAGTTTTCATGTTATCAATTTCACTGTTATTGTACCACATATAAGCACCATACTGGCACAACTGCATAACCAACGAGTGCCCATCACATACCACTATCCAACACGTGACCTTTTTAGTCATGCCTGCTTTAGCAGAAGTCGCCGTCGTCATCGTCAAGCTTTGTACAAGCTTCGTCATCATTGTATAACTTTAATATTACTTGACGGATCGCTTCAATATTTGGACACTTGACACATGTGAGCATTTGGAACACATTCATGCCGCCATTAACATGACCTTGACCTTTTTTACCTTCACATTTTTTCGGAACACTGAGCCATTTGTTTTTGCGTCAAAACATGTGTGCAAGCTTCGTCATCGGGGTTCATCCTTCTTGTCGGAATTCCGACAGGATACCTGTTTTGACCCTCACATACGTCTTTGGCATTTGGTATGCGACAGTTGAATCTGGTTATACCCCTTATGTGAGTATTACGATTATTCGTAATTCTATTTTAGGAGAAGGGGCCAAGTGACTTTGGTGTGGTACGGACCTGACACCAGGTCAGGTTATTCTAATTTCAGGGCTCAATATATTTTTTCTGGATGTAAATATTCTGTTCTAATATTGGGATTCCACCCCCCCCCCCCCAATGCAGCATGTTAAAATAGGATTTAAACCGTTTGCCCGGCCTTACATTACCTTAGCTGTTCATAGGCCGTTAAACACAAATAAACAAACAAACCTTCACATTTTGCGGAAACACCTCAAATGCATCGACAGGCGCGCCACCGCTTCCGTGGTGGAATTCTTGTCTTTACCTTGGCTTTTTTTCCCGCGTAATCAATTTAAGTTTTCGTGTTTAGGTCCGGTTCTCTGTTACTGTACCTCGTAGGGCAACCATACTTGCACAACTTCACAACCAACGGGTGCCCACCACATACCACTATCCAACATGTGACCTTTTCTGACCTTCACCTATTTTTACAGCGTAATTGACTTTTTCGTGTTTAGTTCCATTTCTCTGTTACTGTATCACATAGGACCACCATACTTGCACATCTGCATAACCAACGGGTGCCCACCAAATGTCACTATCCAACATGTGACATTTTTTTACCTTGACCTATTTTTTCCGCATAATCGACTTAGCCAGCTTTAGCGCGCCTTTTGAAGAGATGAGTGCTTATGGCATACACTCAAGGTCAAGTTCACGGTCTTAATGCTTTCATAAACTTAACGTTGAGGGAAATTTGTTATAATTGCTGTTTCAGTTCACCAAAATTTTTGATATTTCACACATGCCTTTCTCTAATGATTCTCTATCATGCTATGACAACTCCATGATGCTCTGACCCCCACTAGTGGGTGGTGGTCGGGCGAATGAGACGGCGTAAATTAACGGTATTGGTTCCTCCTTATAGGAATCACGATTTGCCTGGTTTGACCCTCAGGTACGTTTTTATCTTTGGCTCTTTAGTTACCTGGGAGTTGAATTGGGTTATTGCCCATTATAAAAGTAGTAAGATTATTACTGATCCTACTGCTTTTGAGAGGGGCCAAGTGATTTTGGTGTGGCGAGGACCTGGCATCGGATCAGGGTTATTCTGATTTCAGGGCTAAATATATAGTTTTGTTATTGTAAATATTCAGTTCTGATTTCCCCCCCATTTGTACATGTACTTGAACATGTACATGTACTTGTACAGGTAATATATGGGATTTAGTACTAAACCCATTGACCCGGCCTTAAATGACCTTAGCTGTTGATAGGCCGTTAACCCCCAACAAACAAACAAACAAACAAACAAACAAACAACTGACCCCCACTAACCCCAAGGTTTAGGTCACTGTCTTTGTGCTTTCATAAACTTAACGTTGGGGCAAATATGTTACCATTTTTGTTTCCTTTCACTAAACGTTTTGATATTTCACGCATGCCTTCCTCTAATGCCTCGTCTCTTGAAATAAGTTAACAAGAGTGTCGAATGTCACAATATACGCCCGTCTAGCCATGGTCAATGAGCAAGACGAAATCACCGAAAAAAATAGCAGGTCTATTCCTCCTCTTGTCATGATAAACATGCATACATGATTTGGTTAAGATCCGTCAAGTAGAACTTGACTTATTGTGTGGATAATGATACAGAATGCTAAATTGAAAAATGGTCGTCACGGGGAGATAGCTTGTCAAAACTGCAACAAGGATACATATACAGAATGACGTTGGTTAATACTAGTAACAAATCTCGGATTAACTATATTATAAATATTCCGTTCTGATTTTGGGATCCCCCCCCCCCCAATGTAGCAGGTTAAATGCGGGATCGAACCTGTTGGCGCGGCCTTAAATGACCATAGCTGTTTATAGGCCATTAAACACCAATAAACAAACAAACAAACCATAAGTAGTAAACGTTCATATGTCTGTGACAAGTCTCGTATACGGAATTAAGTTGTTTTACCGGTCAGAGACGGCTCCAGGAGTAAGGTGTAGATTGTAGGGGCGTGGATTCTCAATTGTAAATGAATCGCACAGGATCGACAGGCGCTTAGCTGCCATTAGGCCAAAATGCCCTGGCCTGCACATCATTTGGCTAAGCAGAACAGTGTATTACCATGTGTTTTTGTTGTAAAAACTGGCATTCAATTCAGTCCGAATTGGTCTTTAAAATGCAGCAGAATGCAGGAAATTGCTTCCTCATAAAAAAATGGACGGGGGTGGGGGTGCATGCTCCCGGACCCCGCTAGCGGCCTCGCTCGCTATGCTCGCTCGGCATTTGTTTCCCGGGCCTTCATATCATCTACATCCTAACTACGCCCCTGATCCTCAACTTTCCTGAAATACAAAATTAATATTTTTCTACCATTTTTCATCAAAATATGTTATGTTGTTACCACGTCGAGACGGTTCAACTGAGTGGTGACAACATACACTTCAAATGAGAAATAAGAATTTTAGAGGGAGGAGGTTGGGGTGGCGTGGGCATGCGCCAGCCCCAGCCTGGATCCGCGCCCGATAATGTTCACTGCATCGACCATATCACGTCCAGCAGGCACTGGGTTTAACATTTGAATCACGTCATTGTCTGTGCTCTCGCTACGTTACGATTCACTCAAACTGTGATGTCACAGCGTACCATAGCATCATTATACACGCCAAATAATGGATTGTGGTCTAGTGGCAGCGCATTGGACTTCAATACCGAAAATACTTTCAATACTATTTCCATCCCACTGGTCATCCGGATGTGGCTGGAAAACGAGATCCCGTGTTTGTCGCGCCTGCTTCAGCAGGAGGTGCGATTACAGTCGCCGCTTTTTCCGTCGCCGTCGTCCGTGTCGGCGTCATCATGGTATAACTTTAATATTACTTGACGGATTGCTTCAATATTTCGACATTTGATACATATGCACTTGGTCATGTTTTGCCTCGAAAATTTTGTACAAGCTTCTTCATCATGGTACAACTGTAATAGTATTTGACGGATTGCTTCAATATGTGGACACTTGATATATGTGAGCATTTGCAACACACTCATGTCGCCATTAACATGACCTTGACCTTTATTACAGTTGCGGAAGGAAATTTCGTCACTGTCTCTTGTAATGTATATTCATAGACATCGACTATATCATTTGAAATAACATAACTATAAGCCACAACAATACGTAATACATGTAAATACGTAATACAACAATACGTAATAGATGTAAATCTTTGAAGTGGCAATGTATGTGACACACGTATGCATTCTATGTCTATGGCATATTTATATATGAGGTAAAACAATCGAAAAGTGTTTCAATATTTTGAATAATTGTAGCCATTCGTAACAACAAACGATTCACAAAACAGCCTATTTATGCAGCCATTTTGAAAACATACTGCCATTTGCTGATGCAATTAAATATACGATCTTATAAATCATTTACATTATATCAATGTACCCGGTTAATATTGATCGGACTAAAACTTATTAAAACAATATAATACTGTTCGGCGGCCAGCTTGAAAAATTGCCGTCATTTGTTCACCCAGCGGCTTTTTGAGCGCAGACAACCAGGTTTGATAGAGAATAGGCTACTGAATTTGAAAATTACACTCACCAAAAATCCCCCAGTGGGGATTATTATGTCTCCCCCATATATGGGGAGACATATCGTTTTTGGCATGGTTGTAAGTCCGTCCATCCGCATTTGTAGTTGTGCACCTGTGGTTTTGTTTGCGGAATCATCCAGTAAGGATCGAGTTATGACCTTGACCTGGAGAAAATTGGCAATTTTGTCCATCACTTGCTTATGTTGCCTCTATTTATTTAATTATCTCCCAATATACAGCTAACTTACGCAGACAAAAACAAGGTAGCTACATGTTTGCCTTAAATTATAACTTTCCAAGTCCCGATAACATGCAGTGATGGTGTGGGGGAAGATACATGTTTTTGTCTGAACCACAACCCACTAGGTGCTGGCGGAAGGTCGATAGATAAACATGTCATATTTGTAAAAATTGAGGTAGTCACATAATTCAAGATGGTCGCCATGGGAAAGCAGGTCAATTTCTTTAAATAAATATTCTCACGAACCGCCGGGCGAGTTTCAGCGAAACTTGGCAGAATTATTGATAGTCAGCACTATTTCAGATTTGTTAAAATGGTGACCCGGGGTCAAAAATGGGCGGGGCGGTAGGGGTCAAGTAAGGTATCGAAAAGACAATCACTCTGGAGCGTGTTTTGTCGAAATCGGATGATTCCGTCATCCAAGATGGCCGTCGAACGGTCAGCAGGTCATCCTTTTATTACATGTTTTAAACTTATTCTCGTGAACCGATTTGCCGATATTGGCCAAACTTCACAGTTATGATCTGTGGGTGAAGCCTTCTGATATTTGTTAAAATGAAGGTCATCGTATAATCCAAGATGGCAGCCGTAGAAAAGTAGATCAAATTCTTAAATATTTTCTTTTCATGAACCGCCAGAACGATTTCTACGAAACTTGGCAGAAATGATTGACCAGGGGTCAAAAAGGGGCGGGGCCCGGGGGGTCAACTAGTGTTCAAGTTTAACCGAGTATGGTTATGCCATATATCAAATCGAAGGTATTGAGGAGACACTCTGGAGCAGTTTTTGTCGAAATCGGATGATCAGGTCATCCAAGATGGCCGCAAAAAGATAAAATGGTCATCCTTACTTAGAGAGTTCTCTTGAACTGCTTGTCCAATGTTGGTCCAACTTCACAGAGATGATATATATTTGTAAGTTTGGTAGGTGTCGCATAATCAAAGATGGCCGACGTGGAAAAGTAGGTCAACTTCTTAAAACATATTCTCACGAATCACCAGACAGATTTCAACGAAACTTGGCATGAATGATCGATAGTAAATTCTATTTCAGATTTGTAGCCAAATGCTCAAGTGAGCAATTGTTACCGCTTTTCCGTCCACACTATCAAACCTCTTCTTCTCCGGAACCGCTTGGCCGATGTTGGTCAAACTTCACACACATGGCACATATGTAGTGGGGCACATTTGTTAAAATGGCGGTCGTCGCCCATCCAAGATGGCCGCCGTCTCAAAATAACGCAACTTGTTTTAAAAACTCTTCTTCTCAGGAACCGCCAAACGGATTTAGACGAAGCTTGGCAGGAATGATCGATGTACAATGATCTTTCCAAGGTGTTAAAATCGTGACACCGGGGTCAAAAATGGGCGTGGTCCGTCAACTCAATATATCAACTCGAAGATATCGACGAGACAATCGCTCTGGTGCAATTTTCATCGAAGTGGGATGATTACGTCATCCAAGATGGCCTCTGAAAGGTCAAAATGGCATCCTTTTATTTGAGATTGCAAACGTCTTCTTCGCAAGAACCGGTTGGCCAATGCTAACCAAACTTCACAATTATGGTCCTTGGGTGAAGCCTTTTCAGATTTGTTAAAATGGAGGTCGTCGCTAATTCAAGATGGCCGCAGTCTAAAAATAGCACGCATTCTTATAAAAATAAAACTTCTCACAAACCGCCGAACAGATTTCGACCAAACTTGGCAGAAATGACCGATTTTTGACCGAATATGGTCACATCATATATGAATTCAACGATATCGACGAGACGATCGCTACGGTACAGTTTACAGCGAAATCGGGTGATTACGTCATCCAAATTGACACGGCGTCACCCAAGGACCATAATTGTGAAGAAATATTGCTATATATTTTAAAATTCACATTATGGTTTCTTGCCTTGGTGACAGCTTCACATTTCTGCATCTTCGCTGTCTGGCCCATCTTCGACGGGCGTATGTTGTGACTTACGGCACTCGTGTTATACACCCGGCATACGAAGTATGTCGAGGGGTATATAGTTTTCGTAATTCCATCCGTCCGTCTGTCCATCCGTCCACGTTAATGTTTTCGGGTACCCATTATCTCCGTTGTGGTAAGTCGGATTGACTTCAAGCTTCATATACTTCCTTATCACCATCCATAGTGTCATTACATACCACACACATGCGGCCTTCATGTCCAAGGTTAATGTCAAAATACTTAGAAATGTGCGTCCGTAAGATTTGCGTTAAAGTTTTCGGGTACCCATTATCTCTGCAACAGTAAGTCGGATTGACTTCAAACTTCATATACTTCCTTATCATCATCCATATTTTCATCCCATACCACACACATGCGGTCTTCATGTCCAAGGTAAAGGTCAAGGTCAAATTACTTAGAAAGTTGCGTCCGTAAGATTTGCGTTACAGTTTTCGCGTACCCATTATCTCTGCCACAGTAAGTCGGACTGACTTCAAACGTCACATACTTCCTTATCATCATCCATATTTTCATTCCATACCACACACATGCGGCCTTCATATCCAAGGTCAATGTCAAATTACTTAGAAAATTTGCATCCGTAAGATTTGCGTTAAAGTGTTAAAGGGTACCCATTATTTCTGCAATGGTAAGTCGGATTGAATTCAAACTTCACATACATGTACTTCCTTATCATCATCAATTTTTTAATTCCATACCACACCCATGCGGCCTTCATATCCAAGGTCAATGTCAAATTACATAGAATTTGCATCCGTAAGATGTCCGTTAAAGTGTTCGGGTACCCATTGTCTCTGCAATGGTAAGTCAGAATTTACTTCAAACTTCATATACTTCCTTAGCATCCATATTTACATTTCATACCACACCCATGCGGCCGTCATGTCCAAGGTCAATGTCAAATTACTTCACAAACTGAACGCTCGGGTGAATTTCCATTAAATTGCCCTTACTGTCTGTTTCCTTTCACGTAACGGCTTCAGATTTCACACATGTATGTATTCCTCTGATGGTCCTATATCAATTTGTGATAAATCCACGATCTCGGACTGCCGCTAAACCCAAGGTCAATGTCACATACTTGGTGTATTTAAAACCGTAACGCTCTGGTAAATATATTATGATTTCTATTTCCCTTCTTGTAGCTGCTTCATATTTCACACATGCATTTCTCCGATTGTCCTCTAGTATGCGTGGTGGTTGGTTGGAGCATGCGATGGGTACCCTAATGATCGGGATTCATCCTTACTGGAATCCCGACCGAAGACCCTCATGCACGTCTTTGGCATTCTTGTATGTGAGAGTTGAATCTGGTTATATACCCCTAATACGAGTACTACGATTATTCATAATCTTATTACTTTTGGGGAAGTGGCTTTGGTGTTGTAAGGACCTGGCACCAGGCCAGGTTATTCTAATTTCAGTGTTGAATATTCTATATTTTTCGATGTAAATGTTCTGATTTTGGGATTTTCCAAAACTTGATTTCTCGTTGGAATATTTGCATGATATTTCACAATTGCATAAACCATTGCCCAAAGGTGTGTCTCATGCATGAACGACAACTCTCACCTTACTAACATAATATTTATCTCCTCTTATTATCCCCTCGCCGATAGGCAAAATTGGATATAGCGTTAGTCCATGTACGTACGTACGCTAGTAACACCTTTCATTTTTCAATAACTTCACCGATTTTAATAATATTGGCCACAATGTGTGTCCATGGATGATGCTTTGTTTTGCATACGACCGACCACCCAAGGTCAAGTGCACTGAGAACCTTGCATGATATTTCACACTTGCATTAAGGCAAATGCGTAAAAGTTTTTTATTTGTTTATTCAATAACTTATAAACTTCTTCACCTATTTTGATAACATTTGGCCACAATGTTTGTCTCGGGATTTGTTTTGCATATGACCCACGTCCGACCGCCCAAGGTCATGGTCGCTGAGGACTTATGGTTTTCGTTGCGCCTGCTTTAGCAGAGGGCGCTACTATTGTCGCCGCTTTTTCCGTCGTTGTCGTCGTCGTCCGAAATGTCAAAAAGTGTGTACAAGCTTCGTCATCATGCTATAACTTTAATATTACTCGAAGGATGGCTTCAATATGTGGACACTTGATAAATGCGAGCATTTGGAAGACACTCATGCCGCCATTAACATGACCTTGACCTTTGTTACCTTCACATTTTTGCGGAAACACGTAGCCTTTTGTTTGAGTCATAAAGTGTGCACAAGTTTCTTCATCATCTTATAACATTAATGTTACTTGATGAAATGGTTCATTGTTTGGACACTTGATGCATGTGAGCAATATGCACACACTCATGCCGCCATTATCATGACCTTGACCTTTTTTACCTTCACATCTTTGCGGAAATACTTAACCATGTGTTGCGTCAAAACGTTTGTACACGTTGCTTCATCATCGTACATGTATAACATTAATATTACTTGATGGATTGCTGCAATATTTGGAAATTTGGTACATGTGAACATTTGGAACACACTCATCCCGCCATTAACATGACCTTGCCCTTTTTGACCTTCACATGGTTATGGAAACACTTTTTGTATTTAAAATTGTTTTTCAACCTTGACCTTTTTAGTGTTTTAAGCATGCACTTCTCTGACGGTTTTTGTGATGCTTACTTTAGCACATGCCCATGTTCATGTTACGGTCAACTGCCTCGGCAGGCACGTCACCGCTTCCGTGGCGGAATTCTTATTTTATTCCCCTGCCACCGAATAGTGAGGGAGGCATATAGTGTTACCGGCGTCCGTACGTCCCGTCCATCCGGGCCAACGACCAGGGGTTTAAGAGGTTAGGGGCGTGGCCTAACACAAAATATTCCTTTGATTTATTCCGTAAGCTCATAAATTCTATTGATGTTTAAGGGCTTATTCTTTGATCTTCAAACAATGGAAATACCCCATAAACCCAAAATGTTGGAACGTCTGTACATCCGTCCGTACGTCTGTCCGTCCCGAAATCTTTACGCTCGGGTAAATGTCTTATACTTTCTGTTTCCTCGCACTCATTTGGTTGATATTTCACACATACATCGATTTAATGGTCCTCTACCACCATGTGACAAATCCACGATCGCCCCCGCTAAGCCCAGGGTCAACGTTACATACTTGGTGCGTTCGAAACCTTAACGCTCGGGTAAATATCATTGCACTGATCTGGTTGATATTTCACACACGCATTGCTCTAATGGTTATTTATCGCCCAGTGAAAAATCCACTATCGTCCTGCCCCCGCTAAGCACAGGGTCAAGGTCACATACGGGTGCGTTCGAAACTCGGGTAAGTGTCTTATAATGTCGCTGTCCTTGCTTGGATCTGCTTGATATTTCACACACCCATTACTCTGATGGTCTGCTTTCATGCAACAAATGTTTACAAAAGTTTCTGAACAAGCCGAGTGCATAATAAATCAGAACAAAGAAAGGAAGTATGTAATGTTTTTTTTTTTTTTTCTGAAATTTTAAATCTGCCTATGTGTTGTGTAAATGCTATTTATTTTAATAGTTAAGCATAACAATACATTTGTAAACACTTCACGCACACTGTTCGTGCAGATTTGCATCGGCACATATTAGCTTTTTAGCTCACCTGAGCGAAGCTCATGTGAGCTATTGTTACCGCAATGTGTCCGTCGTCCGTCGTCCGTCGTCCGTCGTCCGTCGTCGTCGTCGTCGTCGTCCGTGAACATTTTCAAACGTCTTCTCCTCGGTAACCATTGGGCCTATAGTCACCAAACTTCACGGTCATGGTCCTTAGGTAGGGGGATTACAAAATTGTTAAAATTACATCATTACGTAATCCAAGATGGCCACCGTCTAAAAATAGCACAAATTCTTAAAAAATCTTCTTCTCAAGAACCGCCCACCGGATTTCAACAAAACTTGGTAGGACTGATCGATGTACAATGCTCTTTCAAAGTTGTTAAAATGGTGACCCCGGGGTCAAAAATGGGCGTGGCCCGTGGGGTCAAATTGAGGTCAAATTTTATTTTTGACCGAATATGGTCTTGTCATATATCAAATTGAAGGTATCAACGAGGCGATCACTCTGGTGTATTTTTTGTCCAAATCGGATGGTTAGGCCATCCAAGATGGCCGCCGAAAGGTCAAAAGGTTGTTCTTTTATTGGAGATTTCAAAATTCTTCTTCACATGAACCGCTTGGCCCATGGTAGCCAAACTTAAAAGTTATGGTCCATGGCTGAAGCATTTTCAGATTTGTTAAAATGGAGGTCATCGCTAATCCAAGATGGCCGCCGTCTAAAAATAGCATAAATTCTTAAAAAATTTTCTTCTCATGAACCGCTAGCTGGATTTCGACAAAACTTGGTAGGAATGATCGATGTACAATGCTCTTTGAAAGTTGTTAAAATGGTGACCCCGGGGTCAAAAATGGGCGTGGCCCGTGGGGTCAAATTGGGGTCAAATTTTATTTTTGAACAAATATGGTCATGTCATATATCAAATTGAAGGTATCAACAAGGCGATCACTCTGGTGCATTTTTTGTCCAAATCGGATGGTTAGGCCATCCAAGATGGCCGCCGAAAGGTCAAAAGGTTGTTCTTTTATTAGAGATTTCAAAATTCTTCTTCACATGAACCGCTTGGCCCATGGTAGCCAAACTTAAAAGTTATGGTCCATGGCTGAAGCATTTTCAGATTTGTTAAAATGGAGGTCATCGCTAATCCAAGATGGCCGCCGTTTAAAAATAGCATAAATTCTTAAAAAATCTTCTTCTCATGAACCGCTAACTGGATTTCGACAAAACTTGGTAGGAATGATCGATGTACAATGCTCTTTCAAAGTTGTTAAAATGGTTACCCCGGGGTCAAAAATGGGCGTGGCCCGTGGGGTCAAATTTTATTTTTGACCAAATATGGTCATGTTATATATCAAATCGAATGTATCAATGAGGCGATCACTCTGGTGCATTTTTTGTCGAAATCGGATGGTTATGTCATCCAAGATGGCCGCCGAAAGGTCAAAAGGTTGTTCTTTTATTAGAGATTTCAAAATTCTTCTTCACATGAACCGCTTGGCCCATGGTGGCCAAACGTAAGAGTTATGGTCCATGGGTGAAGCCTTTTCAGATTTGTTAAAATGGAGGTCGTCGCTAATCCAAGATGGCCGCCATCTAAAAATAGCACAAATTCTTAAATCTTCTTCTCATGAACCGCTGGATTTCGATGAAACTTGGTAGGAATGATCGCTGTACAATGCTCTTTCAAAGTTGTTAAAATGGTGACCCCAGGGTCAAAAATGGGCGTGGCCCTGTGGGGTCAAATTGGGGTCAAACACATGAACTCACATTCTCATCTGGTGTTCATGGAGACAGGTGAGCGAATTAGGGCCATCATGGCCCTCTTGTTTTAGTTATTTGCAAAAATGCTAAAAATGATTTTTCAAAGGAATGCCAGGTTGTCCGTTTAGCGCAATTGGTAACGAGCGCGCTTCTCACCAATACGACCCCGGGTTCGATCCTCAACCGGGGCAGTATGTGAGATGGTATGGTGGTCGCCAGATCGGACAAGTGGGTTTCCGCCGGGTACTCAGGTTTCCTCCCACATTAATGACCGCCCTTACGCCTTCATCTGTGCCAAAAAAAACATTACATTTTGTATAAGACTTAGTGCTCTCACACTTATTTGTAATCGTTGTAAAATAAATAAAGTTTAACGGAACGCCACATCTAATTTCAGAAACGACGCTATATGTAACGTTAATATGCAGGAACATTGTGCGTAACGTTACTATGTAATGTATACAATATACGTGTGACGTCGCGGAACGTGAATACATGTTTGACGTTTGGCCATGGTGTCGTGAAAAATATTATAGCAAGGATACTTGCACGAGTTACTCGCAGCATAACTGACTTAGCAATGTTTGAGGTGATGCAAAGTGTCGCCTACCTGTTGTTCTTTGACATTGTCACTCTTTTTCGTTGATTGACCTTATCAATTCAAAATGGCGAACTATTTTAATTGGCTACATCTCAGCGAAGTATTCGCTTACACTGCAAATAAATAATCTTACATATGAACAGCCTAGTAGTGTATGCCAACCGAATCGTACCATCTATTATCTGAGTAAATTGAGACTTTTTGAATAATTTTAGCCAGTACTTGGCGAATGATATGCCATTTAATAAACTGGGTGCCACTCATTTTATCATAAACGGAGGTAGACATGAAGCTATATAATGACATTTATATCCGGTGTTTGTATTATATTTGGCAAAACAAATGCATCAACATCTCTTTAATATATTCGGAAGCAGTGATTTCAATGCAGCTTCTTGATTGTGTGTAAGCAATACATAATGCACAAAGCACACAGTGAGGTCGGTGGAGATTTCGAAAAGTCTTGACATTAATTGGTAATTTGATGGTCATAAACTTTTTTTTTGCACGATATTTAGTATCAAATCATAGTCAGCTTATCAATTGACTGCATAATAATGTATATACGGCGATGGTAATGCGATCCTCAAGAAAGACAAACGGCGACAAATATAAGGTATCATGCTACCAAATCCGACCGACGTCATGTTTTGTCACAAAGTTACTGTTATAAGCGGCCTACTGCAGATGTACACGTGCAATGTCTACAAACAAATGCACCATTTGCTGTCATTTCATACACATAATTATGATATAATATTGGGATAGAAACAATATCTTGACTGGGGTTATCACAATTACTTACGGCATCAGGTCCAATACATTGAGATTGTACATGATAATGTCAACAGTTGCAACCACACATATAACTGTATCATGTGACCATTGGAATTATATTCGTAACAGCGATTGTTTAACGACCTATTGCATGTTTCTCATTTAGGTTGACTGACCATCGTAAGCGACACGATTCTTCCCTGAGCATGTGTGAATTTATTATATATTAGTAACACCTGCCATGCTTTTTTTCTTTCGGAAATCAACATTTGTGCGACTATTCGCTTACGATGTTAAATCGCGTAACTGGCGTGAAAATTAAGTGTGGGAACAATCATATGATCCAGCGACGAAGGGTGTGGATTGGGGATTCTAGAAACAGTGCCCCTTGGAAATATAGTTAATCCATGAATGCCAATCGGATGTCTGAAATGTATTTCATATTGAAATAAAAATAAAAATAAATTGAAAGTTTTTACGTGATCTTTTTATCACTTCCTTCTATCTATGTGGGTCGGTAGTAATTAAAATAATACAACGTTATCCTCGCATACTGTTATTCGTCACACATATCTAAAATGAGCTTCCAGCTTTGGCGAATTTATATGTATGGGGCACGGGCACTCCATAGCCTACCCTTCAACCGCAACTTCTAATTATGTGTTGCATTTACGCGTTTCGGGTTATGATCCGCGGGATTATTTTAGAAAAGTTGTAAGCACAATATCTGCTTAAAGTTGTACGGTCATTCGTGTGGCTAATGTTGAAACTGCCAACACATCACATAACCAGCCACTAATCATCGCGGATAAGTTGTTTGTATTTTTGGAGTTTTCGATTTCCAGATTTGGTTGAATAACCATTATTATTATGCTGCAACATCCATGTGTGTTGGGTTAACTGGAAATTCACATACATGATGATTGATAAATGCACAACTCATAATAATTAATATATCATGGACAATTATATCGTTACCAAGGCAACGTCATCACGCGATATGGGGCCCAGCGTCAAAATGACGTTATGTTATGTAAATGTTATGCTCCTTATTGTTCATTGGAAGAAGAACATGCCCATGCTTTCATTCTGCTCGCACAATGGGTTATTATTTCAAAATAAACACAACGGTATAACAAAAAAATTGTTTATACTATATCCACTTCCGACAGCGGTCAGGCAATGCAATTCACCTTTGTTCAAACATAGCACTTGTAATACCAGCAGTGACAGTATGTATTGACAGATGACGTTGTCGAAGTTGATTCGCTTCGTGCGGCTTTTCGTGTACGGGATTAAATTGCAATCACATGGGGCAAGGTGAATTGGAGGATTGAATAACAAATTGATAGTTGACAATAGATTCATTCACTGTAACTACTCGATTGGAAAAATGTACATATGTCCCTGTCAACTATCCTAAAATTCAAGAAAAAATGGTACCTCGTCTGGCCTTCTGTTCCATGTTCACCATCATCGGGATCAATCTAGCTCTATGTCTCCTCAAGTAGTATATAGGGGATGAGTTCATTACCGCGACCCATGGTAAGCGCGTATGCGCGTGTGTATGCCCCCACATGTATCAAAAAGTATAGCCTGTGAATATGGCGAGAAATATGAAACAAATGCCTCCACCCTCATCCTCCGAGTTGGTATTGGTGGTTGAGGGTGGATTCATTTTTCCAAATTTTGTAAATTCGAAAAACTGATTAAATAATTTTTTTAAAATTTAAATAAACCCCATCAAGTCCCATTATCTCCACTTCCCTCCAATTCTCGATTAATGGTATAGGTAATTCTCCAATCTGTTCACCCAATCCGTTCGGGGCCAACACCAACACTATTGGAGGTTGGGGATTGGAGGATTGGTGCTGGTAGAGTGGGTCCGTGTGTATACCGTCGGGTTGTACTCGCCTCTTGTCGTAATAGGCCGATAGTCCTAACTTTTGCTGCGTATATGTTTTCATAACGCCGTCCCTCATTCGGAATCCGCGATTTTTACCCATGTCCCGTTCCAGGGTGTCTTCTTCGTCGCGTCCCCACTCCAACGCTTTCTTATATCGGTTCCAGGTTAACGCGTTCCTGCCTGGCAGACAACCCTTTTGCAGAATGTTTTATTTTTCCCTCCGTTTTCTCCGGTAATTTCTCCACAAAGTAACACTTGCTCGATAGAGCAATGGCCCGATGTCCGTAAAATTCTACCTTGAAAAGGCCAGACGTTCTGTTACCGTTTTCACTGCACACCAACCAATAGGGTTTATGTTCTAAATAATCGGCGCGCATGTGGGGTTTTATTATACGTCCCAAACTTCCATATTTCTCCATTCCTCGCCGGGGTTTCTTGCTTATTCCCATGTATAGACTGTCCGTATCCATTTGTATTAATTCAAAATCAGCCCGATCTATATATCTATCTAAGAAGTTGTAGTAAAAGCTTAACGTTCTCAGTTTAACCATTTGTTACACAGCTATCCCACAATGGAACGGTCTATTCATGACCGCATTAACTTTTCTAGAAGATATCTCGTACGAGTCACCGATCTCCTGCAAATCGTGGAAGAACGCGGATCTTAACGATTTGTCTACATGGTTCTCATCTTTTGTGTATGTGGTGTTCAAATGTTTTTCGGGAGATTCTATCATCTTCCCGCAGGACGAGTTGCTTATTAATTTCATTATCTCCCCAATGGGGCCTTTACTCCTGTCCTTATCGGCAGCTCTCCTAGCAGCAGTAACTTCTTCTTCAAACCATCTGAACGGTTTGCCTTTTTTGTACTCAATACACCGATATATTCCGGTAAGGACAAGTCCGCTTTTTAAATACCACTTCAGTAGGGTGGTGTATATCAACATTTTCTTAGCTTCCATGGCCCCAACTAGTTTTTTACCTGTTCCTCGTTTACGACCCGTATCTTTCAAATATTTTAACATGTGATCTGGCACTTCCTCCTCCTCAACTACTCGGTTAATAAATAATGGGGACATCTCCGAAAATTTATCTTTCAATGTTGTAGGAACGTGTATATCCACCTCCACAAATCCGAAGAATTCGCTTTTTAATATTTTCCTGGTAAATTCGTCTATGAATTCAGGATCGTGCGGATTTTCTGGGGTGGGGAACACTTCTTCCTTACCGCACGGCATCACCTGCATTAATGAAAATAAATAAAGGGCGTTAGCGTCCAGCCCCAATACCGCGGCATAACTTTTCCCCTCACCTTCCGGTGTTGATCTAATTTTTGTGACCCCGGCTTCCGCGTATCGGGAAAATACGATTGACGGTCCCCCGACCAGCGCCCCTTTCAACATTTCGTACGCCTCAGCCGAGGGTGCATACAGCGGTTCACATTCTGCGGCGGCCTCCGCACTTTCCTTAGTTCTATAAGATTTCACATGTTATTTTATTGTCCCCTTAAGAAGGCACTGCAGTGCTACCCGTGGTAGAGTAACCGCATCTTTAAACATGTCGATCCCTTTAGTCTTGTAGCAATTGGACATCTTACCTATCGCCTCTACAAATGGGGATACGTCCAAATCATTATAATATCTCAACCAATCCCGGAATGTCTTCATATTTTTATCGTCATAAATCCTATCACACTCTTCCAGCTGCGCTTCATTTATTTTTTCTTTAGGATTAAGTTGGTTGCTCCAGTGATCGATATCTGGTAGCCCCGGATAATCTAATTTATCTGGGGAATCGAACCATTCGTATGGAAAGTGGGAATTTTCCCCTTCGCAATCGTAGGCCTTTATCCACTTGTCATATGAGGTTTCTGGACTGAGGTATAATTTTACGTCTAGAAATCTGAACTCGGGTGTAAATAGGAATATCGTCGTGTTTGCCGTTTTGCCTACTAGAACCTTTGGTGTGGTGTCGGTCAATACTCCGACGAAATGTTTTTTTATGAGATTTATATCGTATCGGCTACAATTAAACCCAATTACGGGAACTTGATCGATCCACCTATTGATCTCGCGTTGCTGTGGAACGGGGAGTTTATCTATATACGTTGGCATATGTTCTTTACCAACCACTTCTCGTATATTCTTACCCCGTTTCTGTATGTCCTCCATAAAAAGCGCCACCAATTTGGCGGGATCTGTTTCACATATGTGAGTTATTCCAACACTGTTGGGGGTGCATAACGTATCGCCGATGCTCACGCTTATGGGAACGTGCTCGCTTACAAACTCGAGATTACCTTTCTTACTCCTGCATCGACTATCGCCTTCACTAGTTTTCGATAAATACGCTTCAAAATCGTATACAATCTGGTGCGGATACATTACTGTTGGGTGGGCTCAATATTGGGATCAACGTCGCCTGTATAAGTGCACTCCAAAATTTTAACTAATTTACACTCCTTCGCGATTGCAGCGTCTCTCGCGCGAGTTTTATTGAGTTGTACATACTTCCACCCAAAGTTTTCAGCGCACCCGTGCCAATAGCACCCGTGAAATTGGTAAGCCGTGTTGGTTTCCCCACAAAACCCGTCGACTGGTGCGCCTGCCACAAGTCTCTCACCACCGTGGCCGCAGTGCGCAGTGTGAATATGGGAACCGTCGAAAGAGTTTAACCAACTTGTCGCCTTCTTACTCGCGTGAGATCTGGGGTAAAAGGCTTTTTCGAACGCAGATATCTTACATCACTCCTCCACTTTTTTAAGGTCATCGAACGGTATAGGCCCGGACGGCCGCTTCCACCCTTTATTTTTACAGAAATCTAAATATTCTTGCGCTAAAACTTGCGTCGCTGTTAAGCATCGGTCCGCCCGGAGTTTAGTAGTGTGGAGAACTATGCACCTGAATAGACAATGGTCGTCGTTGAATGTGTCCAATGGTTTCATCCCCTTATAGTGCCGCAACCATTCTGGGAGCAGCCCTCCAGCTATTTCTGAAGACTTCATCCCCATACCCCCAACAATGTTGGGCTTGGAGGCCAGAATTATTTTAACCGTAACACCCACCCACCTAGCAAACGTCCATTTTGTGTTCGGCCGTTCGATTTTGTCGCTGTTCAGCCGGGTTTCCTCCTGCTCGTTAACCCACTTACCAGCTTCCTCATACTCTCTAAGCCAGGGACTTCCCTGCAGTTGTTTATGAAATATTATTATTTTTGGCCTCCCTCGCTCGTCATTCTTTTCGATGTGCGCTAATTTATGTGAAAAGGAATATCTCAAATAGAAACTTCCCGTTAATTTCGGCGCAACCTCATCCATTATTCGTTTCGATATGTTCCCCTGAACGCCTCGTTTTAGAGTTATCGACACCACGCGACGGCCTTTCTCAATTTATCTCTCCGTCTGTGCGTAGTATTCCAGAATGTCGTCTCCCTCTTCTATTATGTTCCTTAGGAGGGCAGTTTTCGGTACCCGCCGTTGTGGCGGGGCAATACGCTTCCTCAACTCCTTTGAAGCTGTTGGAGAATACCTTACAGGGTTTTTAATATATTTTTTACGGGGTGGGTCACCACTTTTTTGCCGCTTTCAAGCCCTAGTTGCTTGATCCCTAGCTGATTGGAGATTTGTTTTTTAGGGGGTGTTTCATCTACTAACTCACTGATCAGTTTGTGAGATAAATTAGATTTCCTCGTCATCCGTCTCATATTTTTTATGACAGTCGGTATGATCTCTTTCTATATACTAGTAAATATACTTTCCCAATCCTGGGAATTAAATTTAATAAAATAAATTAATTATAAAGAGATTGTGTCTCTTCATCAATATGGCAATTATGAAAAATTATGACAAATTGCAATATGGTGTATTCGTACAAACCGATAAGGTGCAATGCACTCAGGCTAGCATCGACTGGTTAGCAAGGAATTACGTGCTCGCAAGCATTATCGTTTCGTAATAATTCAAATCAGAAAGTCAGTTATAAAGATATAACCGATATTTTCTCAATACTCCAATCACGATTGGTACAGCGGTCGGATAGGACCTATAAAGTTTAACAGAGCGCTCAATGAATAAACACGCCCGATATTTTATCAGCAGACGACAATGTTCCAATTACACGGTTATGAACAACCGAGTGTATTTCGCCTTATCTAGGCCACGGTGTGTATTGATTTAATTTTAAACACGATTACTTCCTGGTACGGACAGCTTACAGTTATATAAATGTATGGTGGCCGGTGGGTGACATACTCACGGTGGTGTTGCAACTTTTCCCCTCACTTTATCTCCCAGTTTTAACATAAATTTATCCCAATCAGTATTCTCAATCTTGGGAAGGGTGGCGCGCGCCTTCGTTCTAATAGTATATTTTAGATCCTCATATCGAGACATCTCCTTCACCACCGACTCAAATTCAGCGTCCGATATATTGTTATCGGCCAACGCTTTGGACACGATAACGTCGATGCTGTTTTTCTTAGACCTTGCGAGAACCGATATTCTGTCGTGCTTTCTACTTTTATTTTCGAATTTTCTCCCCACTACTCTAAACGCCATACATAACAACCCCGCCCCAGTGGCTACCCCGCTCAAACCCCCTGCAATGGGAATTGCCACGACTGTAGATAACAATGCAGCGGTTCCGGCCCCACCCATTATAGAAATTGCTGCCAGCACGGTGCTCACCCCCTCCACTATGTTTGCCGCTCGTCTATATTTCTTAGCATTTACCCTCCGAGTTTCCCCCTCTCGTTTTAGAAAATCTTGCATCTCTACGATATTTTCCAACCTAAAATCTGAACTTCTTTCGCCAAAACCAATCGAGATTGGAAGCGTGCTCGGAAGCGGTGATTCGTTCATATTTAAATTTTACAAATTTAGTTCAATCAACAATGTCACAACAGTGGAAGAACTCGCTGGGTCAGTGATTTTCGTAACAAAGTTAATAACACTACCTTCGGAAAGTCTAATTGGATCGTCACCGGCGAACAAAACCACCCCCGAACTCCAGCCAGTTTAATGACTCCAATCGCCCGTTCTTCCCCGTCCAGTACGAGATGTACGGCGACCGCGCCAACAGGTTTACCCTTAGCATTAACCGAACAGAACGCCATTCGTAGAAGTGTACCTGGAGATGTCATGACTTATCCCCCATATATATTGCTCGCTTTGCCACCAAATGAATATTCACAGGCCTCCTCATTTAATGGGCCCCGCTTCTCAGCCCAAACTGTGATGATGGGTTTTATGTGGTGTAATAACTTAAACTGCTCTACAGATGTGTCCAACAATGCGGCAAGCTCCTTGATAGCGGTATGGGGCTCAACACGAACCTTTTCAGAGGTCTCCTCAAGTGCTTTGTTCGCGTGTTTACGAACTCGATTTACTTTATCATCAACCGCGACAAGTGATTCATCAACGGCGCGGATAGATTCAACCACTCGTGCTCCTAATCCCGCAATCCACATCCGAGCCTCTGAGCGCAACACCACATAGGCCTCCGTAAGGGCCGCCTTGTGGTCTTCTCGGGCTTTCTCAATAACTGTTTGGACTCCCTCAATCCCCAACCGGGCCTCTTCCCGAAATTCGGTTATTTTTTCGCCTAGTTCGTTCAGTTCTGTATGTGTTTCTTCACGAGTTTGTGTAGTCACAGCCAGGGCATATACTCTAAGTTGTGACAGTAGACTCTTGTGAATCTCGTCCGTGGCCTCCGATATAGTTTCATTGATCAGTGATATGGTTTTTCCGGTAGTTAAAAAATCACCTGTGTGGTTGGATCCGTCGGGAGCTCCAATCTCGATTGGGTTGTTACTCGGATTCTTTGAATTTATATCTGTCACCCACTCGGGATTGGAATTGGAAGAACTACCTGGTCCGTATATACTCATTTTCAATAATATTGATGATTCTATTACGAACTTGAGTCTAATACTTTGAATTAATTTGAAATTTCTAGGACGACCGAAATCGGGTAATAGTTTTTTAACTCTCTCGCTTGATCATCAAGAATAGAGACCGTAAATTCGTGGATAGTCCCGATTCCAAAACTTTCATCTCGGGGCATGGGAAGTCTAAGGTCACAGTCTCCCCAAAGAAACAATCACTGGCTTGCACGGTTTTCAGTAATGTGCTGGGAGATCCGTCTACCGTGTTCTACGATGTGTTCACCCGATCCAGGTGCACCCTGAGAGTTTTCGTGAAGGCGAAGTCCACCGGGTTATCACCGACGTACTCCCCCGGGGCAAACAAGCCTTTATTCGCGGAGTATGTCTCTCTAAACCCGAGTTGAATACCCAACATCGGGGAGGTCATTATCTGGCTGTCTGGGCCGATGGTCATTGTTGCAAGTCCGGTAGCCTTCGATACTGTGAGGTTGACTATACCGTCAAGCTCTGTGGAAACAAAGTCTATGAGCTGTCTTGCTCCCCACAGTCCTGGAGGCAGCTTTACACCTAGTTGTTGTCCATCCTTCACATAGTAAAACCCTTCGCTCGTCCCCACATTCTGCCACCCAACTGTGAAGGTGATTGATCTGAGGCCTACCCGGCGTTTTCCACAGGAGTTGTCGATTGACTTCTGAAGTTCACAACTCTCTTTTTGAACATTAGCGATAGTAGCAAACATAATAAACTCCGATTAAAATGTCGTTGGATACCAAGGCATTTAGCTTCAATTCAAAGGCAAAGTACGCTGGGGGAGGTGTGTACTACTTAACGGTAGGAATACACTACTTAATTAGAAAGCTAATAAACCAAACAATAAAAGTAAACGAAGACACCGGATTTGATACAACTTTTTCAAACATATTTGATAATTATAGGCTGCCCAAAATTACTACCCAAGAAACCCTAGACGCGTGGAAAGCAACACCGATGCAGTTTTGGCAGAACCAGTTAAATGTTGCCGTGTGGTGTGCCACAACCGGGTGTGGGGTCTCTTACATAATCCACATGGAGCATAATCTGACCGCTTTCTGCGAAAGTGTTTTATTCTTTTCACGTCTACTACACTATTAGGAGGATTCTCAAAGAGATGAGCGTGAAACTCCCACAAGAGGATAATTGGGACCCTCTATACAGCCCATGCGACCATAAAGCCTACGAAAGAATATGCAATGAATTTCAGATTTCTAAAAATACCGACTGGAAACAGAAAACAGTTACTAAAAATTGTGGGTTAGGTGATATATATGTAAATGGTTACATCGTAACGGACACAACTCTTGGGGTTTTTAATCCTACCAACATGACATATACACGAAATGACTCAAATGTTTACTGTAATTTTGCCATGTGTAAAGACATCGTGGATGGACATATCGACTATATAGAACAACGCGAACACGTCGATATAGGCTTGGGGACTTTCATTTTGGATGCGATCAGGCGGTATCAAGATGTTTTGCAGAATGCCAGCACCCCAGTAGACTATGTATTTGGAATAGGTCTTTATATGGCGCCGAGCAATATGATATTACGGGACGACCCGGTTGACGGTTACAATAATCAGATCGTAATCGCCACCGCCAATCAAATAATCGGCCACAACGGGAACGTGAACGCAGATATCATCAAGCGCATCCCCAAGACGGTCGGGTTCATCCAATCTCGATTGGGAGTTGAGGTTGGAAATTCAAATACATTTGAAAAAAGATTTCATACAACCCCCAATCCAATCATCAACACACCAATCGCGATTGGAGAAATTGGAAGAATTGGATGCACCCCCAATCCAATCATCAACAATGTTGAGGGAAGAATTGGGTTCCACCAGCTCCCCCAATCCAATCATCAACACCAATCGCAGATTGGATGAAATTGGAAGAATTGGAACAGGAGCGGGAAGTACAACCCCCGAGGAGGAGAAATTAGGACTCGTCGTAGCCCTCGTGGTGATCGGACTATTATGTGTGCTTTGGTTTTAGAAACTCTCGGGCGGAGAATAGTAGACGACCGGCGATCGCCACGATTAAAGCCCAAGTATTTTTGGCGAGCCATCCGGCTGTTTTTGATAATATAGATAACAAGTAGGAGACGACACTCCCGATCAACCCAGGCAGCGCGGCAGCCGCCTTTCCGGCTAATTTAGCCAGGAGACTGGCGAGGGCTTTTAGATGCTTTTTTGCCCACTCCTTGGTGCCGCCGGATGGCACGGGTGCTGGCGCGGGTGCAGCCGCTGCACCACCGCCTCCAGTGATAGCTAGAACTATGGTCGATATATAGTCATGCCGAGAGCTGCGAGGATGCTTACTATCGTGACGCCCTGCTCTCTGAACAGAGTGCGAATACGTTCACCGAGTGTCGTCTCCTCGTGCAGAACCCTCGAGATTTTTTCGCGGATCCGACTGATTTGGTGCGGAGCGCCTCACGGCAATCCGATGCAGCTTCCAAGCGAGGGGGTCTTTCATCCCGCAACGACCGTAGGCGGTCGTTGATCCGCTCGGTAGATTCTCTATCGTCACGGGTTTCCCCAAGCTTTCTTTCTTCTAGCGCGATATGTTCATCCAGCGCCGTGAGTTTGGAGAGGTTATGGACCAATTCGCCCCGGACTGTTTGCATAACCTTATCGAGTCCCCGGAGTTCGCGAAGAGGTAACGGTGGGTCATCCATCGTGCTGAATATTTCAGCTATCTCGCTTTCGCTGAGCTCCATTGTGCGAATAGCGACGGTGGCTACTCGATGGACCTCGCTGAGCTCGACAGTTTCTATCGCGGCGGCCGTCTTCGCCATCGTTTTGTCGGTAGACTGTAGGGTCTTTACAACGCGGTCCGGCATAATTATTTTACCCAGCGCCCAATCTACGAATCCTAATTCATTCTTTACGATTTGGCCACCGCCCAGGTTTTTTCCGGCAATGGTGCTCAGCGCTAGGGGTTTTCCGGTTCTTGTGTTGATGAGCCGGACATTTGGTGCTGATCATAGTCGCAACGTACTACGCAGATCCAATTCGAACTTGGAGTAGTCACGGCCGACAGATGGGACCACACCTTTTTCTGCCAAACTGTTGTAGTAGTCGTCTACAGTTGACTTGACTAATTACTGACTTAGAGCAACGGTGTTGGTAGCGCCACCTATTTCCCCCAATTCATCCAATCGCGATTGTATTGGAACTGGAGGCTCTATGAAGGACGTTTCGTTATCGATGTCATCATCATCGAGGTAATCGTCTCGGCCGAATTCGTCCATGCCAATATCGTAACCAGCCATCTTTAACGATGTATTAAAGAAAAAACCATACGGGTTTAATAGAGTATTTAAATATGTCTTCGAGTCAATAGGGTCTCAAACTCAATCCATACCGCAGACTGCGGGAGCCCCTTGGGGCGAAAGGCGTGAGACAAAGCATCGTTATTACGAACAACCCATCGACGATCGACCAGAACCAGCAGCTCTTAGTCCGCTTCGCCAACCTCGGAGCTAGCGACGTCATTGTGCCGGGGACTGTTCGCCTCACTTTCACTATTTCGCTGACGTCGACAGAAGCGGACCGAACCGTCGTTCAGAACCTGGGTCGCGCCATCGTCAAGAATACCACGATAAAGATTTCTGGTAATGAGGTGATGTCGATCGACGACAGCGACGTCTACCATTGTTACCAGGACCTGTGGAAGACGGCGCAAGAGCGCGAAAACGCGGTCTATCAGGGTATTAACACCAGCAAAACTAAGAACGTAACCAGACTTAGAATCGGGGCTGGTGACAAGGTAGATAACGTCGATCGCAGCCGCTTACGGCAACCGCTTCTACATCCCGCTCGACTTTGAGTTGCTGGAGAGTCACTTGCTGGAGAGTCACACTACTATCAGAGCGCTTTGGCTGACCGGCTCGAATTCGAACTAACGTTCAACGACTACGTCTAGTTCTCATAGCCACCGACATGGCATCGACGTATACGATCGACAATGTTTCGCTGGAGTACGACATGGTCACAATGCCCGAACTCGCGCGATTGATCAGAACCCAGTACGCCGGGCGCGTTGCCATACTTTACGACCGAGTTCTTCGCCATCGCAAGATGAAGAAAGACAAAAGCGACACATTGTGGAATATTAACGTCAACGTCCCCGCACGCTCGATGAAAGGCATACTGGTGATGTTCGAGGAGGGTCGGTTCGAGCTCGGGGTTAAAAAGACCGACACATTCTATAACCCCAAAATCACTAATGTCGAGGTGACGATCGAGGGAGTTCCCAATCAACTCTACAGCCAGGGCTTTCGCGCACACCAGCAGTGGGACGAAGCCAGAAAGCAGTTTGCTGCCGGCTCTAAGCGCTCCCCGGAGGTTGCTGCGGTTGCCAAAGACCTGCAGCTCTCGGACGTCTCCCTCGCGCAGTTCCTGACTAGCATATTACGCGTTATGGCTAGACATGCGAGGCAGCGAGGACGACCAAATGCACAGTAGTGGACGCCAAGTTGAGAACGCTAGCGAGGGTGTGACGATCCAGATAACCAAAGAGGCGGATGGAGCTGGCGCATTGAACGTGTATCTATATATAATCACAGACGCACAATTCAACATCGAAGTTGGTCGATACGTCTCAGCACTCTACTAAATCTAAAGATTTAAATAAAAATAAAGTTTGTGATGCCCACTCTGCCATAATATGTGGGCAGACAGGATGCGGAAAAACGGTTTTCATCCTCGACTTGCTCGAGGGGTCCTACCGCGATATGTTTCGACACATTGTGATCCTGTGCCCCACTGTGCGGCACAACGATAATTATCAGCGGCGCCCGTGGATATGGACCGACCCTGAGGTATACATTATTGACCCCGGTGATAGGCTTCACGATTGGTTGCGCGGCTTCTATCAAAGATTCCAGGGCGAGCCCACCCTATACGTGATTGACGCCTGCTCGGCCAAGGCGGCGATGACCAAAAAGAAGGACATGCTCTCTGAGCTCGCATTTTCTGGCCGCCATGCGGGGCAAAGCGTATGGATCTCCATTCAGAAGTACAACGCCGTCCTCAAGGATCTGCGCGAGCAAACGAAATGGGTCGCCCTCTCTCATTGCAAGGACCGAGACTCATTCGATGAATGTCTTCGAGAGAACGACGTTATCCCAACGCGCAAGGAGCGCCTGGAGGTTCGACAGATGCTTTCGGGAACTAAGCACGCAAAGCTTCTGTTAAAGACTGATCAACCCACAAATTATGAAGTTATCAATTAATTACTGAATTACTGAATTACTGAATTACTGAATTACTGAATTACTGAATTACTGAATTACTGAATTACTGAATTACTGAATTACTGAATAATCTACTAATATCTACTAAATATTTACTAATATTTACTAATATTTACTAATATCTACTAAATATCTACTAATATCTACTAATATCTACTGAATTATTACTAGTTACTCATAATTAATTTTATAATTTTCTTAGAATTAATTACAAACAGTTTGATGTTAAACGTATAAGACTAGTCAGAATAGTACACCCAACACTGTTGGAATAATGAACTGCGACGAACTTCTCGATCAGCTAATGGAAGAAACAGTCGCTCCGACTGCCGACAAGATATCTTTCAGGAAAGATGACACGACTGCCGACACGGTATCTTTCCTGAAAGATGGACCGACTGCCGATACGGTATCTTTCCTGAAAGAAAATGAAAACACGACGCGACGCGAGCGGCTAGCTGAGATGGTTGCTGGGGGGCAATCGGAGCAGTATTTCGGTAGGCGTCTCTCAGTTTGTGAGGTGGATAAAATTTCAGATGTCGAGGTTGATAAAATGTATGCGCGATACGAATCCAAATTGGGGGCAGAGATGACGAAAACTCTTGGGCCGGCGGCTATTCATTTGTACGCTACCGCTGTCAGTGCAATTCTCCCTATATCTGACGCCGCGGGGTTGATTGGTGATTTAGAGACTGACCCTTTTGTTGGACACACTCTTAGAACAGCCTGCTGCTCAATTTATCACAAGTTTGGAATGTACTTAGCTCCGCTGACAACCACGTGTCAATTTGGACATATATGCCCACAAACTATAAGCTCAGAAAATGATGACACAAGACGCACCCCCAATCCAATCATCAACACACCAATCGCGAAAGGAGAAATTGGAAGAATTGGAACTGGAGCGACAAGCGCCTGCGAGATTGACGGAACAGCCCTCAACACTGTTGAACCAGAGCACGTTGGATGAACCCTCAACAGCCTGTCCTGAGCTGGTGCGGTTGAACCCGATTGCACGCCACAAAAACCCAAAAAGACAGGCAGCTGGGCGGGCAGCGGCTGCCACCCGAAAAGCTAAACAAGATACAATACTCGCTGAGCTTCGAGAGGCCAAACAGTCGTTGCAATCGGGGATTGCTGCTCCAGCCGCACCCCAAGCCAATCGCAATTGGAGTTGGAGGCAGAAACACCAAAACCCCCGAAGACAGCTGCGGTTCAATCTCCGCAGGAACACCAATCGCAATTGGAAGAGCAATCGTGGAGTGCTGTAGCTCCTACATGGATCATCCCGTGGGTTGTTGGTGGAGGTCTGGCAGTTGTTGGCACCCTGTGTGTGCGGAAATACGAGACAACCAGCCGCGGTTCCGAAACCGATTGCGGCCCATTTAAACATTAATCGCGATCCATTTTATATGCAATAAATATAATGGCTGAAAACAATGGTAAAATGATAGTGAATGCGGTTTATCACGCTGTGGTGATATCGGGTCTCAGTATCGGGTTTGCTCGGCTATCAAAGATGGCCTTCGGAGGGCCCGCTCCCAAATTGGACATGACTGCTAGAAACGTAGGTCTCGTGACCTTGAATGTAGCGTCCGCAATTTTGACCCGAGATTATCTAATTAAATTCTACCTGCTAATATATGGAAATAAAATGGCTACGATCGGAGTAATAGTAGGTGGTGCAATCGTGAGCGCAGCGGCGTTCGGCGGTAGCAACTATTTATTCTCGTTAATAGGAGCAGACGCGGGTGAGGAGAAAAAGCGTCACGATTTAACTACAGAAAAACTCAATAGCGCAAAGGAAGCATGGGCGGAAAAACTAACCAACCGTGTGGACTGGATCAACGAAGAGCTTCGCTGCGAGAGTCACGCCGTGCAAACTTTCCGGAACGTTGACGAAGCCATGCGCGAGTACAAGCTGGCATATCCGCAGAAAATTCTAGCGCCGCTGGATCTCGAGCCCCAACTTTCAGATTTCTATGTACCGTCAGAGGCCCAAAAAGACCACGAGATCGCGTTCATCGTCGTGGGAATGGGTGTGGTGGGTCTCGTCAGCTACTATATTGAAAAAGCAATAAGCAAAAGCAATAAGCAATAATAAAACAAAAACACTTTTTTAAATAATATATATATATATATAACGATGTTAGTTGACGAGCTTTATTTTGCTCTGATCGATGTAGGCTACACGGCCCTTAAACACCGTTTAGTTGGCGCAAAGGGGCTGATCAGTCTGGCCCAATACTCTCTAGAGACGTGGCGCGAGGACGAAAAAGCGGCCACCCTTTTCGCAAAGCGGATGTTAGATTCCTCAGAGTTCCCGCTCCAGCTCAGGAGCGGCAACTCCAATTGCGATTGGAGCTGCAGCGAAACTTTCAAAAAAGGTTTAGTATCGACGACGCAGTTACCGGACGATCTGGCGAGGGCGTGTTGGAGACTGTTCGACCTACTAGAATACCTCGCATACGATGGACACGCGCAAACTTGATACCAAACTATCGGTTCGCCTAACGCGCAAGCTATCAAACACATACTACAGCCCCCGTGGCTACTGGAAGGGACTCGCGGCCATCAAGAACCTCGCGGCGGCGACCAAGGTTTCCGAAAACGCAGCCAAGGAATGGCTAAAGAGGCAGGAAATCTGGTAGATCTATTTGCCCGCGCCTCACAATATTCAAGCAGATCTCCTGTTTCTCCCTCACGATCGCGTCGGTCGCAAGACGTACAAGTACGCACTGACAATCGTTGATGTACCGAGTCGGTATAAGGGGGCTGAGCCGCTGGCCACTACAGAGTCTAAGGAGGTGGCCGAGGCTCTTCCCCGAATATATAGAGGAGTCCTCTCAAATTGCCGAATCTTCTCCAGGTCGATCCTGGCCGAGAGTTCATGGGCGCGGTCTCTCATATATTGGCTAAACACAACGTTTCTGTCAGACGCGGCCTCGTCAACATCCACCGGGACCAGGGGATCGTGGAGCGGTTCAATTGAACCATGCATGAGAGGTTGTTCGGGCACCTATATGCCAAAAATTGTAGACCCTCATTCGCGATCGACCGAGTGTGTGACCAGGCTGCCCGCCGTGGTCTCCGCACTGAACGGTGAGGTGACCAGATTGATCGGTAAAAAGCCTGTAGATGCCATCAAGTCGAAAACGGTGTCGCACAAACCATATGCCGTCTCGCGCGGGCGACCCGTTGGTTTAGCGGAGAAACGGCTTCCATCGGATGTTACCGTCCGGTACCTCTATCAACTGGGAGAGCTCGAAGGTGGCCGCCGCCGCGCGACTGATCCCGTGTGGTCTCTCAATGTATATAATCTAGATCGATCTATTACCAAACCCGATGAGCCCGTTCTCTACTATTTGGATAATGGTCCATCCCGCGGGTTTGTTCGCGAAGAACTTCTTGCGGTGCCTTCTGACACCCAGCTGCCGGTTAAGTTCTGAAGATTCTCATAATTTACAAAATTCGGAAAAATGAATCCACCCTCAACCACCAATACCAACTCGTTGAATGATGAGGGTGGAGGCATTTGTTTCATATGTCTCGCCATATTCACAGGCTATACATTTTGATACATGTGGGGGGGGGGGGCATAAACACGCGCATACGCGCTTACCATGGGTCGCGGTAATGAACCCATCCCCTATATACTACTCCTCATATGTATAGATTTCTCATACAATGGAGTGTGCCGGCAGTGAGTTCAACCGATCTGGCATTTCACGCACAGTCAACAGTCGACTCAGACTTTAACTTTGGGTCACAACATCTGACGACGTCATTTTTGGACGTCCATGTCTCGCATAGCCCTTCGCGCCTTCATGTGCATTCAATTTGTCTATCCGACTATGTCGTTTGTATATTGTTATCCCGACGATGGACTTTCTCCATATATATATCTCATCATCAGTATCTCGTCTTGATTTATGCGTTAAAATACAAACTTTAATATCAACATACACGGAGCAGGCAGTCGTGAAACTACGCCATTTCCGGTCATGACGTCACATTTCAAACATTTCATTTTCAAATATGTCGTCGCATAAGAAATGTTAAATAATGTCGCTATTATTTCCCAATATGTATTTGAGACAGCAGCAAACAACACGGAAACGCTAACACATCTCACTCCGCCTTATTTGAAAAATATTCGTACGAAATTACGTTACTTGGGCAGCAATCCAAAACATGACGTTACTTTTGCAACTGCAACACGAGCCATAAGTTTATTTTCATACGTTGTCTGGGCTTACTGGGAGACAATTGGCCAGGCTACGAGATATACATATTTGGTTGAAATGCGATAAAAGATGACTTATCCGGGTATTTTATGAACATCCTTCGTATACGCCGTTGATAAAAACGTCGTAACTCGATCTAAAACGTCATATACGTTTTTACCACGCGTCATAAAATACTTCTAAAATTAAAAATAATTGTTAATTTGTGCGACATATGGCTTTTAAAAGATATACATTTCAGAATACACAAAAAAGTAAAAACTGAAAATGTTGTCATTAAGTCCGGTTTTCGAATGGGGCGGCTCATATATAGATTTTGTTCATATTATATATACATTAATTAACGAGGGTGACACAGTTGGCCAAGGCCAATCTACCTCACTACATAATTACATTAAAACTTGTGCACGGACGCCGACGGACATGAGTGTATTATTTCCGCTATTTAAACATGTACGATGGAATATCCTATTTATTACACTTCCATGGCGGACATACATGCACATATAGTCTATTTTTGAGATTATAATCAATGAATAGTGATGTGCGCATGAATAGTTATAAAATGACGTGTTTTCCCGCGTTTTAACGTTACGTTATGTGACGTCAAATGTCATGTAAAGTTTTTGAAATCGAAATTACACAGCTGTTTCTAAGAAACAGATATATAGAGAATAGTAGGTTAGTGCCGTGAATGGGAAAAATATCTGGCAAGGCTTAGGAAACGAGATGGGCGAGGCTCTGCCGAACCCATCCCGTTTCCGTGCCGCGCCAGATAGTTTTTCCCATTCACGGCACTAACCTACTATTCATTTATCCCGTCAACATTGTCAAACAACATTTAAATCAACTTAATTTTGTTAATTTAGTACGGTGTTCCGTTAAGGCTATCGTAATATCGCTAATGGGTCGATACTACGATAGTACGATACTACGATGACGATAGTACGATACTACGATGACGATAGTACGATGCTACGATGACGATAGTACGATACTACGATGACGATACTACGATGCCACGATGGCGATAGTACGATACCACGATGACGATAACGCGATGCCACGATAGTACGATGACGATAATACGATATTGTATCGTACTATCGTCATCGTAGTATCGTACTATCGTCATCGTAGTATCGTACTATCGTCATCGTACTGTCATGATCTCGTAGTATCGACCCGATAGCGATATTACGATGGCCTTAACAGAACACTGTTTATCGTAGTATCGTACTATCGTCATCGTAGTATCCGTATTATCGTCATCGTAGTATCATACTATCGTCATCGTAGTATCGTACTATCGTCATCGTGGTATCGCCTTCCGGATGGACACGCGCATGCGCATTGCTTGTCTGCGAAAATGGCGGTACGCCTTAATAGCGCAAACAAGAATTTCGGCGCAAACGCAAACATGATTAATTTTTCAAATATCTATCTTAAATACCTATTAAATGAAATTAAATCAATCTAGTGATGATTATATGTATTTAATCGTGTCATATATTTATGCTTTACGAAGAAAAATCATAAATAACCCGAAATAAATGCGTCTGGCGCAAACAAGATTCTTGGGCGAAAACAGCGCAAACAAGATTAAAATTTCAAATTTGTCTCTTGTATGTCTATTAAATAGAATAAAATCAATCGAATGCTGATAAAAGGCATTTAATTCTGTCATACATGTATTGTTTACAAAAATATATCATAAAATCATAAAATTTCGAATTTCTCTCTTATAATTGGAAAACTCAATATATTCATCATTAAAAACATATAAATATGTCACTTATTCGTGGTTTACAAAAAAATAAAATCATATTAAAATGATCTCTGACTGACAACGGTGACATTACGATGTGTGCGATCAGAGTGTAGTCCCAGATCAGCAGATGCACGGTAATCAATTATTGTTTCAAACGACATGACGTCCATTTTGTCAGTCGCCGGTCCATATAAAAAAGAACACAACAACAGCAAAAGGTCAGCCGGAATAACGCAGTGGGTAGAGCGTAGGACTTGGGTCGAATCCCGCCAGCACCGTAATTTTCGGTGTGTCCTTGGGCAAGACAACTCGTGATAGCCTAGTCCTATCGGATGGGGACTTAAAAAAGTCGGTCCCACCATGCAAGGTCATTGAGCCAGTGCCGTCGTTAAATACAAGAATTTACATTTTGCAAAAGGCAGGAAAAAATACCTGCCGGGGCCCTATTGTTGGGCTCTGTGGATTACAGGCTTACTTACTTACTTACTTGTGGACTTTCTATAAGCAGGGTTTTCCCGGGCTAAGCTCGTGCACACGTAATAATGTCAATTCCCCGCGCCATTGGTCCATATTAGTCCACATACTATAAATCAATGGCACGTGTTCATTAATCCGTGAATATACACGATGGTGAGTGGATTACTAATCAGCTGCACAGATAAGCAGAACATTACACTAACATCGGAGAACAAGAACAACCAACATGATACAGTTAGCTTAGGATGTTAGGGCATTACATGGGAGGTTTGGTTCACATTCTTCCAAAAGCACAAATTTTGGCACAGACGTCGCCCATACCCTACTGTTTCGATGTTTGATGGGCGCCAAGACGGGCGCCACTTGTGGCCGCCATATTTGCGAAATCCAATATGGCCGCCGCTCGGATTAGAAATCAATCGTAGATAAAAACCAAAAGGGCTAGAACCATGAGTAATACCACTAAATATGGGTATTCTGATTCTGATTTAGATTCTGATTCTGGTCTTATTTCGACGATTTGAGGTCAAATTCACCACTCAATGTCATCTTCAAGGTCAATTCTGGTCGAAGTTTGAGTTTCAAGGGTTTCACATAACAAATTCCCAAACATTTAAATGACCATTTCCAATTATTAATATTAGCTTTATTTTGCACTGGTTTAAGCTCTTCACATACATCGTTTGTTAAACAGACGTAAATCACATTTCAATCGATCAAGAATCACATGATTCCCTAACAGCCCAAATAAAACCGCGCGTAATTATGAGAGGCCGAAAATGCGTGAACAACGCTACTGTTTTTATTCAGATACTGAGAAGTGCAGTTAGTTAATTGCTTGAAAATTGATGTATGCCAAACGGACACAACTTAAGAAGCCTTGCAAACTCCCAAGGAGGAGGGACTTGTATCACTTGAGAGAGATCTCAACGACGTCAATGCTATTAATCCCAATACTATTCTTTCTGGCATTAACGTCAGCATTAGTCAGTTGAATGATGGTCTAGGTATTGCAGCAACACTTAAATCACACAATGCTCAGTATCACAAAACTTACAGGAGGTATTGTAGTAGTTCTCGTGTTAAATGGGCGAGAGAGAGGTTATTGATAAAGACAACGGCCCGCACAATAGATGTAGTTCCAAAAAAACTCAGATCATCTGGAGAATTTCACCCTCCGGCCAATAGCAAGTATTGTGCATTTTGTGCGGGTGAGGACCAGATCAACCTTCACAAAATATTAACCGATGCCGTAGATGCCAACTTAAATAGTTGGGAACGAAGACTACGAAACACTTTCATTTACTTGGCAGACTGGTTGCCGTAGCGTCTGATGCGCATGCGACTGATGTTAAAACAGTGTTATGTACGTTTGCGTGACTTCGCTCGCGCTGTCGAGCGACGGGACTCGGCTGGACCCTTACCTCCGCCCTTTGACCCCCTCACATGTGCTCAAATTATTGCTCTAATCGTACATTCGGACACCACTATATTGAATCCTTTAGAGCTTCGCAAGATGTAACCAAAGCTTATGAGTGATCAAGGTCGCCCATGCAGAGCTAAAAAAAGATCCACTCTCATCTCGATTCAAAGACCATCTGCTCGATGCCCTGCCGGAATGGGTGGAGTTTTCCAAGGACAATGAAGAGAGGAAGGATATTTACATATCTCACACATTGAAGGTGGCCGATGAGCTGACAAAGAAGTATGTGTCTCAACTTGGCCAAGAGGACGCGTTTAAGGTGCATGCGGGCTGCCGTGATGATGCACAAGTTTTGCCTACATAGCCTGGACCCTTTCGGCGGCTCATTCTCCCCCAGTCAACGAGGAGATGCGCAGTTTCTTTTAACCTAGTGCTCCGGGGCCCATCAGCCCTCCATGGGCATGAACAGTACGGTGTCGATGCCAATCTGAATGCGAGGGAGAAAATCGCATGCAATATCTCACAACTGCTTATCTACAATACCAGTAAGGGTACACACCATGCAGTAAAGACGGATGCAGTACGACACAAGAAGGGAAGTGAAACCCCCTTTCCCCTGTATCACGGCCTCAAGCTACACGGTCACGGATGGAGTTAAACACAGATTGAAATTGACAATGAACAGGGTATATCGGTCTTGCGCGGGCGCGGTTTGGAACAAAGTCAGACATTCTGCAATGCACCCACTAGCGGCACAGCTGCTGCCAAACACGCCACGCTCGTGGTTTTATATATGGCGGCAGTAATCCACATGGTGCGTCCAACTACGGCAAAGACATTCCGCGAGTACGTGACACTTCACATAGTACCATTTCAGGAGGCACAAATGAAGAGTGGTACCCAACGCATCCACGATATTTGGGATAATTACCCTGAGGAAAGTAACCTCAAAGCCCTTACACAGCCACGGCGTGGGAATGCCCCACGGACAAGAGTCGGTGATGGAAGCACTCAGATACCAAAGCGCGAATGGAACAGTGGCTTCCTAAAAAATGAGGAGAAAAAAAGGAGCTGTTCTCATTCATCAGCACTCAGATCTCCAAGACCGCATGGGCGGAAAGCTGCTTCTAAGTAGTACTCACTTCGAGACAGTGCTCGCTAACATACCTGTTGACCTTGCATCACTTCAGCCGTGCAACCATTCCGAAGTGGACACTAGGATCCTCCTGCATTTAGCACATGCCGCAGAGCAGGGTCATACAACAGCATATGGTCGTACAGTAGACAGTGATGTCGTGGTTTTGGCAGTCATATTTTTCGAGACACTTTGCCTGTCAGAGCTCTGGGTGGGTTTCGGTAGAGGAAGAAATTACCGTGACATTCCAGTCCATTTCATATGCTCCAATCCCGGTCCGTCAAAGTCCTTGGCACTGCCCCTCTTCCACAGTCTGACCGGATGCGACACTGCATCCCAGTTTCTTGGATGTGGCAAGAAGACCGCTTGGACAGCTTGGTCAAGCATACCAGAACTCACTGACACATGCAGCGTATCGAACGCTTCGTCGGCCGTACACATGTACAGCAAAGGGTGAGGTGCAGCCGGTGTAAATGAGGCCATGCATCGCCTCTTCACCACAGGAAGTAGATAAATGGAAAACAATCCGCCTACCCAAGCCGCGCTGTTCCAGCATGTGAAGCGAGCACTTATACAAGCGAGTTTCTACTGGAGTCAGGCCAAATCCCTGAATTCAGTGAGTGGGGTTGGCACAAATATGGCACCAGTACATGGCAGCCCTTATGGAATACTCTCAGCGATGCTTCAGTAGCATGTGCCATTCTCTTACACTGCGACTGCGTCAAAACATGCACAGGAAGGTGCACGTGCAACCGCGCCGGTGGCCGATGCACGGTCCTCTGCAAATGCGAAGGGGGATGCGTTATTAACGATAATGTTGATGAGGTGATGCAGTAGTAAGGACGCCAGAACGTATAGGTAGTGAATTAGGAATTATTGGTAAGCATGACCTCAAATAGTCAAAAGTAAATCAGAATATGGTTTGCCGATGCCACAAACCCCCAGCTCTTTTTGACATGTTTTATACAATTGACAGGTTCGGGCGACCTCTGCCGTGACTCTGGTAGGTAATATTCATCCAATCGTCAAAGTAGGTTATAGTCGTGTTTCTCAACCCCGGAAACAGATACATGGATATACTGTTCGTACATATTGATTAACACTTACTAAATATGACGAATTTGACTCAAAATTACCTTTATCGTGACCTTAAGATATGACAATGACCTCAAATTCTCTAAATAGCATTATAATCGGATTCCACGAACCCCAACACCCATAAAAGGTGGTATGATTTATGAATATATCCCTTTTTGTTGTTTAACTACGATTGATTTCTTACCCGACTGGCGGCCATATTGGATCTCGCCAAAATGGCGGCCCCAGGGTTGTTCGTCTTGGCGCCCGTCGGAAATTGAAATAGTATGGTTTGGACGACTTCTTGGCTAAATTTGGCTAAAACAGCCTTAATAGCGCCGATATAGTTAGATTGATATAATCGAGGACAGTGTAGACCCTGATCAGACTTTCTAAAAGCAGTTTCTTCTCGGGCGTCGTTATCAGCGGCAAAGGTGACAAGAACAACCAACATGATACATATCTTAAGAAGCAATGTCAGTATAAATAGAGCCGATATAGGTAGATTGACATAATCGCGGACAGTGTAGGCCCTTATCAGACTTTCTATATTAAAGCAGGTTCTTCTCGGGCCAAGCTCGTGCACACGTAATAATGTCCCTTTTACCGCGCCAGTGATCCACATACCATGTAAATGTGCCAGTCTCACTACAAATCTGTCTACAATATTCACTATTCAAAACTAGGTTCTATTCCTTGATACAGTACCAAGTTTGGAGCAAATATCTCAAATGGTTGTCACACAGCAGCTGTGTAACTCCACCATGTGACTGTCCACATTCTGCCTTAAATTGAGCTACTACAGAAATATGGAGAATTTTAATAGATAATGGATTAAAAGCACAAAAGTCCATAAAATCACATAACATACCCTAAATAGTGTTACAGCTAACCATTCTACATATAAAGACTCATCACTCAAACTATACCAACATGTATGCCACTCTGGAATGGTCGACAGACAAAAGGGTACTGGCTTGGAACGGTCAGTCAATGAATTTGTTTTATGACACAGGAGGAAAGGAAAAACACTACGGAGTACTAGTGTATTGGTACTATCCCGATTTGCGAAAACAATACACTTACGCCTAATTTTGGCAAATTTTGGAACAGAGTCGTGATGTCGCGCCACTTTCCTGAACTTCTTAATTGTCCATCAGGCACCCAATATCAATGAAAAAAACCTGAAAAACACACTATAATGACTGTTTTGGTGTTTTTTACTGTCACATTCCAAGCTCAATCACCTACAGGTAATTTGCATACACTGGGATATTATGTTTGACAAATAAAGCTGAGAAATAAAGATTTTAGAAGATTTTGAAGGCGATAATTGTCCGTCTGCGTCTCTGCGATACGAAAAGAACAAAATGTGTTGCATCACGGAGTTCGATCGATTACTCTTGTCGCAGTAACTTTAAATTATGTTCAATGAGACATAGCTACAAGAAACATAAACTTCCAACTTCAAATTCTACAAAAAAAAACATATCTCACATAGGGCCTAGGCCCACCTTATAGGTTAGACCACACCAAATAGTTTTACTATATAATTTAACCGAATGCCATCCAATAAGGACAGTCTCTCCTACTTTCACTAATCGTATGGATGCTGTGGGACCTACTTGTACATGACATGCAGCCAGTCTGTACTGGTTCTGCATGAATTAAACAATAGGTTTACTTACTCCTTAAGAAAGAAAAATCCAGCTTCGTCATATCACCCAATATTGTTTACATGTTTTGGCCACGGAAACTCTATTTACATCACGTGACCAACAGGTTCAGTGTTTCTTTTAAATGCTACAAATATGTTGAAAACTGGTGTTAAAAGCACCCCAAAATGTTCCTCAAGTGAAACTGGGTAGTAATGGATCAAGATTTACGAGCAAACTGTGTCTGTAACCTCAAAACGCCCGCACTATTCTTTTTACACCGGACTACTTATGCATACCCCCTGGGCGATGTCGCCTGTATATCAATGACACGTGTTCATTAATCCGTGAATATACACGATGATGAAGCTTACTAATCAGCTGCACAGATAAGTAGAGCATTCCAATAACATCAGAGTCATAGGTGACAAGATCAACCAACACGATACATGTATACTTATCCTTACAAGCAATGTCAGTGTTTACTAGAGTCGATATACTAGGTATATTGACATAATCGCGGACAGTGTAGACCCTGATCAGACTTTCTACAAGCACAACCAATATGATACATGTATACATATCTTTAGAAGCAATGCCAGTGTAACTAGTGCCGATATAGTTAGATTGACATAATCGCGGGCAGTGTAGACCCTTATCAGACTTTCTACAAGCAGGTTCTTCTCGGGCTACGCTATCAAAATATTAAAGACACTTAAAGAATAGTTTTTTACAACGACGCCTTAATATCGCAACTTTTCTCACGTTACAAAAATATGAATATCGTATATGAAAAATTTAATATCCAGCAATTATTGATATTGATACACATATAACCAAATTATGTATATTTAATGATGGTAAATGATAGGTATCAACATTTACCAAGATGTTTACAATTTCTTTATTTCTCAATAAACATATGTGTTTTTACTACTCGTTCAACCCGTCTCGATGCAACGAATAAAACATAATAAACCATAAATGTAGTATTTAATTGTACATATTGTTATCCATAATTAGATTGAATTGGTCCCATTTATTTGGCCTGTAACGTAGCATAATGTTGTTTTGAGCCATATGTCAATCTACCCATATCTCAGTTTGGTCTCCCTACACACAAAACTCTAGCTATCAACTCGAAATTCACCAACGCAGAGCCGCTCGTTGGGCAACTCGGACATACCAGCGCACATCCAGCGTAACAAATATTTTACAAACGCTTGGATGGTGTCACTTAGAATTAAGACGGATATATACCAGGCTATCAATGCTATACAAGATCACCAATGATCGTGTGGCTATCCCATCAGAACAATACCTAACAGAAAACACCAGACCCTTACGACACTCGCATCCACTCCAATACAGAATAATCTCAGCCAACACAGACTATTATAAGTATTCCTTTTTTCCACATACAGTAGCCATCTTGAACTCTCTACCTATAGGGATTCCAACCCTACCCACAGTAAACCAGTTCAATCAGGCTGTCAGCCAGATTGAACACACTACATTCGCCTAACGCCCAGCTCTGTTTTTACTTTTATCTAGAATAACACTCCTCTGTATATATACTGCCTCTGGCTTTTACTGTAACGTTTACTCCTACTAACACCTTGTCAGTTTGACGCGCATACGTCTATAAGTCACCAACAGGGGTTCTAGATTATTGAAAGATAGATAGATAAATATTTATTCTTGTTTTTGCCATAAATATATGTCAGAATTAAATACATTTAATCAACATTAGATTTATTTGATTCTACTTAATTAATAGACATTCAAGAGAGAAATATGAAATTTTAATCTTGTTTGCGCCAGACGCATCGTAGTGCAAAGAGGCATTTATTTCGGGTCATTTATGATTTTTCTTTGTAAAGCATAAATATATGACACGATTAAATACATATAATCATCACTAGATTGATTTAATTTCATTTAATAGGTATTTAAGATAGATATTTTAAAAAATAATCTTGTTTGCGCCGTTTGCGCCGAAATTCTTGTTTGCGCTATTAAGGCGTACCGCCATTTTCGCAGACAAACAATGCGCATGCACGTGTCCATCCGGAAGGCGATACCACGATGACCATATTACGATACTACGATGACGATAGTACGATACGATAGCACGATGACGATAGTACGATACTACGATAAACAGTGTTCCGTTAAGGCCATCGTAATATCGCTATCGGGTCGATACTACGAGATCACGACAGTAGGATGACGATAGTACGATACTACGATGACGATATTACGATATAATATCGTAGTATCGTCATCGTACTATCGTGGTATCGCGTTATCGTCATCGTGGTATCGTACTATCGCCATCGTGGCATCGTCATCGTAGTATCGTACTATCGTACTATCGTAGAATCGACCCGATAGCGATATTACGATGGCCTTAACGGAACACCGTAATTTAGGCTTCAAACGCGAGATAAGTTAGAACCGATTTGTATCAACAACTCCTTTGCGCTCACAACATAGTTCGATACTTTATGGTTGTAATAATCCCTTAATGAACAGCCATGACAGTAAATTGATAAATATTTGTTTTAGCCTTTAGGTACTTTACTGATCTAAATGTTTACAGAATAATCTTATCTTGTTACAACGATTTTGTTTCTATTCATTTCATCGTTCATGTATGATGGAAACAGAAACAAAACAAGATGGCGGCTTTGCAAACTAATCCTATTTAGAATGGCGACCAGCTGAATCAATGCGACCAGAATTAACCAGTACAATATGTATACTTCAGGCGGGTTTAACAGATGAATGTTCAGTTGATACTTTAAGTCTTTATATTTTGTCACCGACAATGTGAAATTACAGCTTCTTGTCAGCGAAATATACTGTCAAAATTCACCAGACCCATCCATTTTCATTCGGAGCAGGTTCCGCAAAGATTGCGAGCTGTCCAGAATAATAATCAACACGACAAATAACTGTTTTATTTGTTTATCCCTTACCTGACTGGAATCACTGGGAGCAGCCATTTTTATTTTAAATGACGTATGACGTACGCACGGAATGGGGAAGAGAGCAAACAATTGGAAATTGAGGGTCGTAATGGAAATGGCTTTGGCATCCAGAAAATGGCATGAACTTAATTTTAACAATTTTATTTTCCGGCTACGACGTTTTTAACCCGCACGTACACTGTGAACAGTCCCATTTTCACCAGTCTGATCAATCAGGCACTGGCCAACACTGTGGTTTCGACATTTCTTTGTAACCGCGTATGAATTGTGATTAGGTCGTATTGACAGGATATCAAATATGTTTCACGGCACCGTGTTTCACGGCACATAGGCGGGATAAATTTGAGTGCATGTTTGGAATGTGTTCAATGACATTAACATTCTAGATTAGTCGAGACCCTTTCCAAGTTTTCAAATAACTTTATTTTGACTGTAATACAAAATACATTTTGCATGGTAGCTCGTGGTTTCCAAGAAAAAAGGCGTGCAATTACGGGTGTTCTCTTCACGGTGTATTATTTGTAGGAAGTTGATTACGGGTTTTCTCTCACAACGAAACCCGTGCAAATACTTTGCAAGAATGAACTAACATTAACAACGAGGGGTCTAAGCTAAGATCGACTCGCATTGGCTTGTATAAGTATACCCCAACAAACGACGTTTAGCGTGGGGTATATAGGAATCAGCTTGTCTGTCGGTCGGCCTGTTGGACATTTCCGCTCTATATCTTCTAAACCGATAAATGTATTTTCAAAAACATGCCACAAATGTTTACCATAATCAGACGAGGTGTCGCGTTCAATATCCACGTCTCTACGGGCAAGGTCAATGTTACTTAGAGGTAAAAGAGGTAAAATTTCGCTTCCGCTTTATATTTTCAAATATATTGCCACACATGTTTGCCATTATAAGACAACGTGTCGCGTCCAATACACATGTGCCTAATCCAAGGTCAATGTCATACTTCGAGGTCAAAGGGCAAATATGGGCATGAAATTTTCGATTCTAACTTTTAAACTCTTTCTGATATTAAATGTGTTTATGTATCAAAGCTATGTTTGTGGGGGTATTATGATCACTCCTGTGATAAACTACGATCTAGTTATTGAATGTTTAGTTGACATTTTAAATTTATTGACGGTTTACTATTCCTGATACTATGATCTAACGAACTCCATAAGTGTGGAGCAGAGTGAAAGAAAGAACCGTCGAATAATTTTTTCCTCGAATTTGGAACTGCAAGGCTACCAACAGATGCTGACCTGAGATCATTAATTTAATAATCGGTGTTTGGTTTTAACACGTCTGATATGTCACGGGGAGTCATTCCCATAATAGCCTTATATGTCATAATTGAGAATGCAGTAAAAGTGATAATATCAATTTCCAATGAACATTAATGACTATTTCTCATAGAACGATAACTCCGAATATTCCCGTAAGTGTGCGAGCTCACTTTCGTCCGTATCGTCAATTGATGTTTGCTCTATCTTTCCGTACAGCTCTGCCATTACAGTCGACACCTCTGGCGATTTTCCATGGTTAGCAACACGCCGTATTCTCTTCTCTTTATGTGCACCAAGTGTTGATTCACGAACAAACGTGTCTTCATCTTCAAGTACAGATGGTATCATTATCGGATTCGGTATCAGTTTTTTTGTCTGCTTGAAGGTTAGAAGCGACGGCCGACTGTTCGGTTTAGACATGTCTTTGCCTGGAACACGTGGTATTTTATCGTTGTAGAACGAACCAGACTTGTTCTCGTACGACAAATGGGAAACGTAATTTGATTTCTTTGATTGTGACAATATTTGTAACGCTTCGTGGTGTGACGCCTTCGAGAATGAATGAAACGGCACCTTCTTTGGCGTGGGCGGAATTGGAATATGAGATAGCGTTTTAGATCGTTCGTCCTTGTACGGTTTTGATTGCTTAATCGATTTATTTGACCTGAGACCCGGTGGAGCAGAATGACCGACCTCGAAGAACCTTAGCGCTCTTACGGCATCCTGCTTTGCAAAATAATTTGTTACAATTGAATGGTTATTTGGTAGCATTGAATTTCGCGCATTATCTTTTGTTTGGTTTCCACATCGACGCCTTTCAGATTCAATTCTAGTTTCAGTATTCCTGTTGCTGCCGTTGGGTTTGGTATATGTACTTTCACGCGTAAGTCTTTCTGCCCGTTTGCCTATTCCAGACGATGTTGTCGGACATTGTAATTCATCTTCATTCGTGCCTGTAGTATCAGACCGTACAAGGACTTCGACTCCATTATTGAAATGTTTCAATTTCGGACTAATCCCGTCGCTTGGTTCATCCTCGTGACCATTTGTTGGCGTATGTGGCTCATTTGGAATATCAGATTTGACGAATGTGCCTGAATTGACTAACGTCTCTCGGTGTTTGTGCGACGTCCCTTCTGTATGTGTCCTGAGCTGGCCCTCAGACAGATACAGCGGGCGATGTGTCAACTGATCCATATTCGCAATCGGAACGCTACGTTTTTTGTTCGCTGCTTGTCTCCGATGTCGTTTTTTTGTTATTATTTTAACGAGACCATCTTCTGCGCTATGCACATGTAGTTGTTCATCAAGTAGATTAACTCTGCCATTTGGCACATGCTCATTGGTTATTCCAATCCCCGTGTAGTTGTGTCCCTCAGCATTGACTATGCTTTCTGTTGTAGTATCACGTGACAACACTGTTGTTTTTTCCTCATGTTGATACATATCTGTCTCTTTCTGATAATTCTGGTAGTACTGTGTCGAGTTCGTTGTAATTGAATCTTCAGTTTCGGCACGACTTCTGTTATGTATGTAAACATCGCGGGCCGACAGCGCCGTATCTTTCCTGGCGGGCGGTGGCCGGTAGTTGCCCGGTTTGTCACTTCGCTGTGCCAGCATTGTGTCTGTCGGTGCTGCCCAGCGCCCGCTCTCCGTGGCCAGAAACATATGCAGGGTCTGGTCCGCCGTCGTATCTCGAGGCGGCGACACGGGCGTTTCACGGTCTCTTGGGATTGGTTGTATCCAGTGGCCAAACCGTCTGTAAGGCGGATTGCCATTGTCCATTGAAGCTGAAAAGAGAACACTGTATACATGTATGCAAATGTAACCGGAGTTGTTTTATTGTTTTAGACCACGCGATATTTGCTTCTCCCAACCCAAAAACACTCTCCAAACATACCCGATAATATCCAATATAGACCTATAGCTCCCATACTATCCCATAATATTCTATACCTCACCTATTCTATATCCCATATATATATTATAAGCACATACTAGCATATGCACTGTTTACTTTTCGCTATTTAGGGCCGTATGTGGTGCCAGGGGCAATTTTATTGTTCTGACTGACGTCTCGTAGAATCTCGTTCGGATTTGAATTTCGGGCGCGATCTACGAGATCGCGGCGCATTCCGCCGTGAGACGCCAGACAGACCAGTTATAATTTACATGTGTTTGTACCATTGCAGATCGCAAATAAACCAAACAGCCGTCGATACGGGTCGAGTTCAGTTAATCCTCTCCATCACACTGTGACACTAACATATTATGGAGCAAAATGAAAACACAAAAAAAAGAAGAATGGAACTAATTCCATAATTATAACGTGTACCTTACCATATCATACATCATGCATAATAATCAAGTACATGTATATGTTTATGCCCCCGCCACCGAATGGTGAGGTGGGCATATAGTGTTACCGGCGTCCGTACTGTCTATACATTATTCTAAGATCAACGCTTACATCATATCCTTTCTGATGCCAGTTAGGTACAAAGAAGGGCAGTTAATATTACTGTCCAAAAATCCTGATTTGTGGTCTACCTGTAAGACTTTAAGCTGAAAGACTGTGACATTTTCAAATTCTCTAGTTTATCTTCTGATCTTGCAATTGAAATACGTTTATATCATTTTCCATAACACTTGTGCAGATGAAGCTAATATTACAGCGTTACATGTATTTCTCTTTTCGACTACAATCACATATTATGCATGTAAGTAACTAATTATGTGCATGTATTGTATGTCAGGATCGGGTACATTTCACGTAACTGCTTCATATTTGACACATGCATTTTTCTCATGGTACTCCATCATGCTGTTACAAGTTCACGATCTTCTTGCAGACATATGTTTTCTGAAACTACATCCAATTACGAGTGTTATGCCGTACGCCTGCGCTCTGTAACCCATTGGATGAATGATTAGCACCATTTTGATGTATACCACCCTCGGACTTTTCGCAATTCGAAAAATCGCAATTTTCATTGAAATTCGACTACTGATATGTCAGTTTGGTACGTTTTCAGATGTGTTCATAACGATATATTGGAATAAAGTTCCATTTAATAATATCTTACAATTCAGATGAAGAATTTTGCATATTTTATGACCCCACCCACTGAATTTCAATGGCAAAACACCTACTTAAATAACTAAAACAAATATGGTATGTTTATATTTTCTCTGTCACAATGGTAATTAGTAGTGCTCATTAGACATGTTCATTGCATATATGCCGATTATTTGATGTCTGCAGTCGATGGTACAATGTTAAAAACAAAGTATTTTTCACCATTCCCCACCCACATATTGTACAAAGCATTTCATTTATGTGATACACAGTCATTTTCTTATAAATTGTTTAAATGCATAACTTATGCAACTACTTAATATGTACTGCTAATAGCTATCCGTACACACTTCAGATACAGTGTGTCCGAGTGTTCGTCCGTCTGTTCGTCCGCTTCGCATTTATTTAGTGACTGTAACAACTATGTTAAGAGTCCCATTATGATCATCTATCGCAGTGTATGTTAATTGTATGAATGATAATAGTACTCAATAATGTTTGCAAGTTAGGTTCCATGCCCATATTCTGATTACATAATGTCTACAGCAGACGATGCACTGGTAAAACAAGTAGTTATAACCATTCCCCATCCAATGAATTTACAATGGCCATTTTACATGGAATACTTTTTCTTATTGTATACGCTGCCAGATACTTATGAAAGGTTCATATGAATGTATAGCTCCTAAATCTTATAATATTAGTTATTCACACACATTTCAGATACATAATGTATGTGTGTTCGTCTCTCTCTCTATGCCCATTTCATATTTATGCAGCCATGACAATTATCATGATTACTATGTTGTGTATTCCAATATTAACTTCTCCGATACATATAAGTAGTACTCTTAGCTGTTGACAGGTCGTCATTTAAACACAATTGAGTAAACTTAATAAATAAATAAGTAAAACATTATTGTCAATGATATATGTCGTAGATACTTATTTTCACACTGGATATAGAAAATATATATTTTCTACCATGTTGACTGAATTAGTTGTAAAACATATTACTCCATGTATGACAAGATAAATATTAAACTGTGGGAGCAACCTGACTTGGAATATAAATGGACAAATACTTGGTACAATTTCAAGATGGCAGTCATGCAAGTCAATTAATTTGTTTGACATAAGAATGCGTAGTTGGCACATGTACTTACGCACATGTACTTACGATGTGGTTATGTAATCAACTTGTAGCAGGTCAGATTGGCATAAACTGAAAAAGCATTCGGATAACAGCATCGCTACAGATTTAAATTTTTCGAGAACATCGCTTACATGTAGTCTTTGCATTTCATACTGTGCCAAACTGAATGTGACTAGAATGGGTCTAGAAGTATCAATGACTTCTGAAAAGATGTATATGTCCTCCCAGCTCATGTATATCAATTTTTAACTGATGGCAATAAATGAGTCTACAATCATACAGTTTCAAGGTGCATGATCACGTGGTTACAACAACAACAACAATTACTGAAACTTCCAGAAGTGCCTCCGATTCAAGGTACGTATTCTTTTATATTTTATAATGTAACGGATTTTGATGATATATGGCACATCAGTTAAGCTGCAGTTGGTGGTATCGGTACTTTAACCCAAGCCTCTGTTGTTTTTGCGAAGAATCGATTTTCGTGTTTACCATGTTTACTGACAAGGAAATCGATTCTTCGCACAAACAACATAGGTATGTGCAGAAGTCCCGAGACCACCAAATGCAGCTCATGCAAACGCGTTTGCTGTGCCATATTTCATCAACATCCGTTGCATATTAAAGTAATATGTCATAGATAGATACACTTGACTTGAATGATAATTGCTTTATAAGAGTATTGTGATATATGAATATAACATAATTATGTGAATATTGTCTTGTTACTGTATAATATATGGAGCATTGAGTTGCCATATCCGCCATCGTACAGTTTCACCACTTCGTGCGTTTGACACATACAGCAAATAATATGACAGTATGCAATACATAATATACAGATATGACAACGGCAAGCTATAAATATTACGCCAGCAAACTATACAAAATACGAGATATCTGATCATTTCTCCCATCAATCTCAAACTAGATTTTGATGTGTAAACTTTACAATCTGATGCACAGCCTATGTTAGTGTACACGCTACCCATAGGCAAAGCCATATTTACTCGCATAATATGTAAGTAGACACCAGGGACAATATACTCGGGCAACTGCTTACATGTCACTGGATTTGATAGCTAATAACATAGTACAGTAGTGGGTATATATGGTATGTGTTGTGTGGTTTGCCAGGTAAAAGTGATACACTGTGCGATTTTCTGTGTATGAGGCTATTTATAATGGTGGTTCGTGTTGCTAAAACCAGAGGCACAAACCTGTCCAGAAAACTGACATATTTTATAATATAATTGACCGGCGTCTGTTCTCTGGCTTTTCTACATGTATCATTTCTACATTATATCATATGTTCTACTTCAAAGTATTAGTTCTTTGTAAAACGGCAGAACAGGTGTAACTGGCTAGTGGCTAGAACATACAAAGATGGCCGACTTGTCCACTACATGTGCCGTATAGGATATAGTAACGAGGCAGTATTCACATATATGTAAAACATAATTATATCCTATCACATTTACGAAGCAATTTTCTTTTAATCATACGATGATCAGGTATAGAATGCGTCCTTAAGGAAACTATCAAATAATACTTACTTTAGAATGGGCGCTCTTTCAATAGTTTAAGCCATTGTTGTTGTTGCTGTTGTTCTAACCACGTGAGCATACACTTTGAGTTTTGTATGTGCATGTATTCTGACAAAGCCATTCTGGGGTATTCAACAACCAATCTATTCTAGTTTTAAAAGCATACACATCTGACCTACATACATATAACTACAAAATACAACAGGAGACCATATTTAGTGCTACTGTTATTCCAAAGATGACCCAGATGGATTATAATACACCAATAGGGGAATACTATTACGCAAAGGATGTTCCCATTTTTCACTCAATCTCCGACTTTATCAATTTACATCAATCAAATTATTTATATTACACAAGCTCATGTGTTACTATGTGTTGCCACACACACTCGTAGGACCATCACTATACGTTTACATCCGCTAAAATGATAAATGTATCCCCAATCATATTAACTAGACAGCTCAATAATACCATTGTTTTCATTGTCAACAGTCGATATATGTTGGAAACGCTTTGAAACATTTCTTCAATACTCAAAAGATTTAAATACATCCATATTTGTCTTAGAAAATAAACAGAATAACGCACTTTATTCATAGCAATGTTTTTGTTGTTTAATTACTGAAATCTGCAGCTTCATCGGCAATATTATTGAACATCTAGTTATTTTGACCGCCATTTTGAAAATATAATAGAGCATTGTATAACTGGATATGTATATATTATCAAAGGTTTCGATTTGTTTTTATATCGAACAGGTGTGGGTACATGCAATATTGTACTTGAAATGTTTAAAACAACTCCATTGTGCGGTAAAGCAACGTATATGTGTTTCAAATTGACGAATGTCTGCTGTAATAGTCCATAACAGCACGCGATTCGCAAAAACAATGTTGCAAAACAGCCTATTTCGGCAGCCATTTTGAAATATATTGCCATTTTCTGATTTAATTAAATGTAAGATGTATTCTAAACCATTTTGCATTCAAACTGTGACTGAATTATAGCAATTTACCCAGTTAATATTGATCAGACTGAAAGTTAACAGTTCTTATTAAAACAGTTCTTATTAAATGATCAGCTGCCATCTTGAAAAATGGCCGCCATTTGTTCATCCAGAGGCTTTTTTTAGAGCAGACAACCAGCATTGATAGATAATAGGGTATTGATTCCGAAAAGCATACTCACCAACAATCCCCCAGGAGGAGGGGGGTTATTGCTGGTTCAAATTATAATACTTAGTGTGTTGAAACCTTAACGCTCAGGTAATTCCTATAATTTGCACTTCCTTTCACGTAACTGCTTCGAATTTAACACATGCATTCTTATGATGGTCCTCTATCATGCTGTAACAAAGCCACGATCCTCGGGCCCCTCCTAAACCCAACGTAAATATCAAGGTCACATACTTCACGTGTTCAAAATCTTCGGACAAATCCACGAATCTCGGGCCCCCTCAACATCAAAGTCACATACTTTGTGCGTTCCAAAGCTTAACGCTCAGGTAAATTTCTTATAATTTCTCTTTCCTTTCGTGTTACTGCTTCATATTTCACACATGTATTCCTCTCGAGGTTTTCATGTGGTGGTTGGTTGGGATCATGCGATGGGTAATTTAACGATAGGGATTCAACCTTACAGGAATCCGACCGGAGACCTGGTTTGGCCCTCTGGTATGTCTTTAGCATTATTGTATAGTTGAATCTCGTTATACCCCTTATATGAGTAATACGCTTACGATCAGTTTATTATATTGTCAGGGCTGAGTATATATCTTTTTCCATGTAAAAAATTCGTTCTGATTTTATTTGGGACCCCCCCCCCCCCCAATGCAGCAAGTTAAATGTGGGACCGAACCCGTTGGCCGGGCCTTAAATGCCCATAGCTTCATAATCCGATGGTCCTCTATCATGCTGTGACAAATCCACCATACTCCTGTTGTAGCGGGGGCATTCGACAAGCCACATTTCTAGTTAATATAATAACCACACTGGGTTGACATTATAAATTAGTCTTCCCTTCATCCAGTTATTTCTTGTTTCATTGTATGATGTACGATCAGCCAGTTTCAGCCATTGTGCAATTTGCCAGTATGGCCAGTTCTACGTACAGTTAATACGTAGTTCATGTTCTACTTCCCACTTTCCGTTCTCTGTCAAACGGCATAAGAGGTGAAACTGACCGATGGCTTGTACATACTAAGATGGCCGAGATGGCAACTCCATACAGTAACAAGAAAACGTTGGCTATATTGTATACATATAGCCCATCACATTTACTAATCGATTATGTTAGAATCAAATGTGGATGTGACTGGAGAAATGGGGCACACATAATGACTTCGACGTGAAATATAAATTCAAAGTTTGAATTTCAAAATGGCGGCCATGCTGCTCATATAGAAATGGAACCGCCTCCAGTTTGGTTTTATGTGGACTATAGATGATGATATGTCGTCAAATAAAAACACACGTGCCGATAATATAAAGAAATAACATAACTAAAGTCACAACAATACTAGAATATGTAATGCATCTTTGAAGTGGCAATGTATATAAAAACACTTATTTTCGGCGGCCATTTTGAAGATAAAGATTGCTGGTATCATCGTAATAATCACAGCAGTCTATGTTCAAAGAAATATGAGTATAACCAGAAGAAACATACAAAATATCACCACGACGTTCCAAAGTGTGCAATAAATTCTGGGTATCCAAGTTTAAAATGGCGGCCATTTTGAAAACCAAAATATCCGCCATCTGAAAATATATTAAACTCATTCAGCCATTATTTCTTGTCCATAATAATGACTTTGACGTGAAAGATAAATGTCAATGGCGGCCATTTTGAATTTCAATATGGCGGCCAAACGGCTTATAGAAATAATGGAACCAACCCCAATTTTACTTTATGTGGTCTATAGATGAGAAAAGGACATAACAATATAAACTAATCATTCTGTCTCAGATTACGACCAGTGTAAATCCAAATCAGTATGTGCATCCACAGTCTGATCAGGACCTGCACTGTTCGTCATTCGACCAATGAAACACCCATCATGCGTCTAACAGTAACAATCAATATATAACGTTAACAGTCTACATGAGTGTGTTGGTATATATGGAGCTACACTGGTCAATATCCCATAAGCCCCATTTCTCCAGTCACAGCCACATATTAAACATATCTAAAACTTTGCTTTATATTTATGACACGGTCGTTTCTGTCTCAGCCAGTCCTGGTATACCGCCTCGTTCATAGCTCGCCGTTCATCACTCTCCCACTCCTCTCGGCTTTTCCCCAGTCGCCGTTTTCGCTGCTTTCGCATTTTCTGTTGCCTAACAATTGATTTGTGTCGATCCGACAGTGCATACGGAGACTGGTAATTGAGAGCGATGTCATCCTTTGTGTATGTCAGGCCTTCCTGTAGGTCAGTAGGCTCTCGTTTTTTCTTGCGTTTAATAAATGATCTCTGTCGGTTGTCAGTCGCGTATGGAGACTTATAATTCAGCACAATGTCATCATGGCTGTATGAAATATTTCCTTTTATGTGTGTATGAATCAGTGTCGTGTCTCTACGCCCGCTTTCTTTTCTTTTCAGTGTTGTTCTGCTTGTTGTAACATCCGTATGGTTGGTTGTTGTAACATTATTATGGTTGGTTGTGAAATCTTTGACTCCCTGAGATGCCAGATCGGCAGCAGAGTGAGATAGTACCCCGGAGTGTCTACACGGTTCCATTCGTGTATGAACGTGATCAAAGAAGCGGTCTGTTAAGAATAAAACGTCGCCCGTGGATGAGCTAGTTGATGTCAGATCCACAGATTTCATTGTGAATGAGAGCTTTGACATTGACACAGTTTCATTGGTGCCAGATTCATTTTCAAACGTCAAAGTTGCTTTACTGATGCTTCTGTAACGCCAGTTGAATCTTGAATCATCGCTACTAGGTCGTTTCCTATTTTCTACATGGTTTACGTTAGTCGAGGTAGCAGCGGGTGTTTGACTTTGTTCCGTCTTGGTGTTAGTAGTTGTTGTTAGTGCATCTACAGTGGAGCCAGTGTTCCTGTTAGTGGTGTTAGTGGTAGTGTGCTGATCTGGCAATGAAGCACTTCGACTCGGTAGCCTCTGGCCCCTTGTCGGTGCAGCTGTGTAAGGCAAAACAACATCACCAGATTAACAAATTAGTATCGTCACGCAGGTAAATGCAAGCCAAAGAAGTACACATCATTAACTAGTTAAATTCAGTAGTGTATGCAATGATATTGGATATATAATTTGATTTAATTTACAATAATCTGATGGTGATTTGATCTATAAATGCTTCACTAGGACCTATGACTCATTTAACAACTGTATAGATGTAGTACAATAATAAATGATACTTGGCAATCATTAAGTTACAGGGTTTTCCAAACCTTCTTCACATCTGAGAATAATAAAAGTAAAAACTCACTTGTAATTATATATGTTGTGATGTCGTATTGGACGATTTCAGTGGATCTCTCGACTTTGTCTTTTAATGACACTAATTGATAAGTGTAAAAAACGCCATTTGCACTGCATATTTCTTCTAGTAGTCATGTTCGGAGATTAATAAATATCTCTTGACTTTATCTTGTAATGTTTCGATAGAATTTCGTCACATACATTTGGTAACATTTTTATATTTCAACAAAATTACATACCGTTTTATGACTTTGATATATTTAAATGTACAATACCAAGTAACATAAAACGGTAATGCAAAGAAATATTAGAACACACCATTCCTGTATCTATTGTTTTGGTTATCTCACAAATTATAAATATGTGTCTAATAATTTGATAATTAAATTGTGAAGCAGAGCAAAAATGTACGATCCTCTGTTATAATGCATATATAAAACACTCTAATGAAACTAAATAATGTTAATCTAAAATAAATTAATTTAAACTTTTTACTAAATACAAATACAAAACAGTTTACCTAAAGTATACTGAAGAAGTCTTCTCGGTGATTAAAACTAAATAATGTTTAATTGCAAAGTACTAGTCAGACTATAATTTGCAGCGTGAACAGAGAAAGAGAAAGTAAGATTGCACTACGAGTGCTATTATAGTGCAGATAGCGAATAATAAATGCAACAAATACAATATGTATGTGTATTTATTCAGGTTTAACGTATTTAACGTTTGCTAAAGGAGGAAATGCATTTCGTTTAGCCACATCGCCAGCTAAAACGTTGCATTTTTGTCCGCCTGTGAACATCTATGCAGCTGCATCCTAATCAGAAATAATAAGTAATACAATAGAATGTCCATATTGTAAATGTTTCCAACGGATGTTTTCTATTGGTCATCTATCATCTACTGTATATATAACTTTACACATATATAGTACACAACTAGAGGACATTACGTCTAAGAATATATTAATTGGATTCTCAATTGGATACAATGTGCACGAGATTTAGGTGCAGTATAAATGATGTATCATAAATATACATACGTGTTTGCCATCCGTTCTCTGCCTTCACTTCAGTTTTATTCTTGTCTAGTGTCGGTATTGTATTGTTTGTACCCGCTTTCATCGACGGCATTTTCTGTTCTACCAATTTATCATGCATCGTTTTCTTTTCTGTATTCAATTGTGCTTTATTTGCGTCTTTCCTTTCCTTTTCCTTTTTCTTCATTTCTTTAGCATGTGCCTTATTCTCTCGTTTAGCGGCTTGTACCTTTTTCTTTGCTTCTGCAGCTTGCAATTTCTTCTCAGATTTTGTTGTCGTTGACCTTTCATGTACTACTGCTTCTTCTGTTCTCTTCTCTGGCTTCACCGAACCGGGTCGTTTCTTTAATTTCATAAATACAATTACTGCAAGAATAACACCTAAGATGATGAGGAAGCCCAGACCTCCGATAATGCCTCCAATGATGGCTGCTGAGTTTGAGCTAGTTATTGCTGCAGTTGGTTCGTCAGGTGGAACTGCAAACATAAAGTGGTTTGTATAAGAGCACTTTATAAACATGTTGCAATTAACAATGGCGAACGGACTTCACACATTTCTACTTTAGCTACCAGGCTAAAACAAGTGGATGCCAACGTTCGATCACATTACTATAGTCTATGTTCTGCTTTCCGTCAACTGATGGGAGATGATAACATGCTACATGTCGAATTATATAGTGTAGAGCAATTTTATTGTGGCATTTGATTACTGTTAATTATTGCGTCACCAATTAGGGGTGGTGGGAAACATTTGAGTTATGGCAATGCTGAAATGATGTACACGTGTACATCGTACTTTAAAATAATTTGTTGCAAATATGCTAGTAGTATACGGGGATCAAAATGATACCACCTCCTGGAAAATTGTCATGTTTCTCATGTCAGCTAGAATGATAGAATGATAGCAGAGATAGTGTCATATATATGAGGTGAGGCATATATGATAAAAACTGATACCATGACCCTTCTGGGCCTACTCCGCTAAGCCTCGGCGCCTTATTTTTTATTTTTTTTTGGCTTAGCGAGGTGTTGCTGGCTCACGTCTATTACACCCCATCTAGCGACTGTCTACCGCGGACCGCTCCTCATTGCTTCCATCCGCTCGAAACCGTAGAGCAGTCTGTGAAGTGAACACACGTGGCAACGTGTCTCGGGGCCCCGAGACTATAGCTGGCGTCCCAGCTAAGAAAAGGTGTTGATTTCTCGTATATAAACCTAACATTGTCGATACTATACAAGCAGGCACGTGCTGCCTGGGTGGCTCCGCCAGAAATAAAGCTCGTCAACTAACATCGTTCTATATATATAAAAAAAAGTTCAAAACGTTATTGAAAGGCAAATAATTTAATGTTTGGCAGTATAGTAGCTGACGAGGCCTGTCGCAACCATTCCCACGACGACGAACGCGATCTCGCGGTCATTTTGGGAATCTGACGACACGTAGATGTCTGAAAGCTGGTGATCAGGATCCAGCGGCGCGAGATTTTTGTTTTTCTGTGGATATGCCTGCGCGTACTCGCGAATGGCAGCGTCAACGCTCCGGAAAGTTTGCACGGCGTGATTCTCGCGGCGAAGATCCTCGTTGATCCAGTCCTGACTGGCAGTTCGTTTTCGGGACCATGCTGCGTGTGCGCTCTGGAGTTGTTCTACAGCTAAATCATGGCGCTTGCGCTCCTAATCTACGACTGAGCTTCGCATATTCGAGAATAGAAAATTGTTACCGCTGAATGCCAATGCGTTCACCACCGCACTACCTACGAGCATTGCGATCGAAGCCATTATAATACTTTGTTACTTCCATATATTAGCCGGTAGAATTCCAGCTTTAACTAGATAATCCCGGGTCCCAACCGCGGCCGCTACGTCTAAGGTCACGAGACCTACGTTTCTCGCCGTCATGTCCAACTTGGGGGCAGGACCCTCGAAGGCCATCTTTGATAGTCGAGCAAATCCGATACTGAGGTTCGATATCACCACGGCGTGATGAACCGCGTTCACTAACATTTTTACATCGTATTTGGCCATCTATTTTCAATTTGATTTTTTTGCAAAATATTATTTCACAATTTGTTTCACAATTTACTGTTAGCTATGTTTAAATGGAGCACACGTTCCGAAGGAACTCGCTTCGGAACCATCGGAGCGGTTGCTGCAGCCGGTTGTCGCGAAAGGTAGTTCCCTCGGAACACCCACAGGACACCCGCGACTACGAGCCCACCAACAATCAGCTGCCGGACGATCCAGGTCGGTGCCAGACCGTCCTTGGCGGTCCCCGAATATTGCTTTGGAACGACTACTGTTGGAACGACTATCGGCACGACAGGAACCGCGAGTTCCTCTGAATTCACCACAGGTGCAGCAATCGAAGTTTCCTTCGGAAGCTGCATCGACTGTTTGACCTCTCGAAGCTCGGCGAGTATTTTATCTTGTTTAGCTTTCCGGGCAGCGGCCCCTGCCCGCCCCGCTGCCTGTTTTTCGGTTTATTATGTCGTTGTGGCGCTGGAGATTGCTGTTGGAGCTCCCGCGAAATCACAGGTTGCTTCAGCAGTTCCGATGGTTCACGCTTCGTCACTCTCGCAGGTTTCGACATTATCTGAGCTTACACTCCGCGGGCATACGTGTTCGAAATGACAGTGCTTAGCTTCGATCAAAGCGGTCATCAGCGCGGAGCTAAGAACATACCAACTTGCGGTAAATTACGCAGCAAGCTGTTCTTAGCGCGTGTCCAACAAAGGGGTCAGCCTCCAGGTCGTTGACTAATCCCGATTGATTCTGGATCGGTAGAAACGTACTCGCCGCTGCTGCGTAGAGCTGAATGGCTGCCGCCCCTAGGGTTTTCGTCATCGCCGCGCCCAGCCTCGATTCGTATCTGGCATGCCATTTCTAAATGTCTGTGTCTGGCATGTTATCAACCTGGTCGGCGGTGAGACGTCGCCCAAGATACTCCTCTGCCTGCCCACCTGCAACCAGCGCGGCGAGCCGTTGGGGTCGCTGTGAAGTCGCTGTTTCTGTCGTTGCGGTTCCTGCTGCTGCAGTTCCTTCAGATGAACTCGCGGTTTCAGCTGTCGGCGCGACAGTCGAAGTTGTTCCAGCTGTCGGTGTGAACGCTGTTGGAACAGCATCTTCCAGCAGCCGATCGATAAGTTCGTCGCAGTTCATTGAGACAATCGAAGATTGTTTGATCTTAAGCAGTGCTATTCTGACTCGCCTCATGAGACTAAAATATTGCCAAGCGCACCATCGGAAAATTATGATCACTGTTATGCTCGCAGCAAGCTTACAGCGGAGCAACAAATTGATTCCCACATTTTTAGCCACCGAAAGAACTAAGCAGTGTTTATCACAAGCTAAGGAGTGTTTATCACGAACTAAGCGGTGTTTATCACGAGTAAAGCAGTGTTTAGCACATTGTAAGCAGTTGGTTGATCAGTCTTTAACAGAAGATTAATGTGCTTGGTTTCTGAAAGCATCTGTCGAACCTCCAGCCGCTCCTCACGCGTTGGGATAACGTCGTTCTCTCGAAGGCAGTCTTCGAAGGAATCTCGGTCCTTGCAGTGAAAGAGGGCGACCCATTTCGTTTGCTCGCGCAGACCCTTGAGGACGGCGTTGTACTTCCGAGTGGAGATCAATACGCTTTTCTCCGCATGCCAGCCCGAAAATGAGAGCTCGGAGAGCATGTCCGTCTTTTTGGTCATCGCCGCCTTGGCTGAGCAGTCGTCAATCACGTATAGGGTAGGCTCTCCCTGAAAAATTTGGTAGAAGCCCCGCAGACAATCGTGAAGCCTATCGCCTGGGTCAACGACGGCCCAGATCCACGGGCGCTGCTGATAAGTCTTGTTGTGTCTTGCACAGTGGGACACATGATCACAATATGTCGAAAGACATCGCGGTAGAGGCCCTCGAGCAAGTCCAGAATGAAAACCGTTTTTATACATCCAGTCTGGCCACATATTAAGGCAGAGCGGGCATCCTTCGGTAGATGATTAGTATAAAGATGAGACGAATCGGCCATCTTCGATGTTGAGTTGCGCATCTGTGATGATATATAGGTACACGTTCAATGCGCCGTTGCCGTCCGCCTCTTTGGCTATCTGGATCGTCACACCCTCGCTCGCGTTCTCAACTCGACGTCCACTATCGTGGAGTTGATCGTCGTCGCTGGCTCGCATGTCTAGTCATAGCGCGTACTTGGAAGTCATGAACTGCAGGTCTTTAGCCACTGCGGCAACCTCTGGGGCGCGCTTAGAGCCAGCAGCAAGCTGTTTTTTTGGCTTCATCCCACTGCGAAGGCCCTGGCTGTAGACCTGATTGGACTCCCTCAATTTTCACCCAGAGCTTTGTGATTTTGGGGTTATAAAATGTGTGAACAGCATCATTATGCCATTCATCGAGCGGGCGGGGACGTTGATTATTAATATTCCACAATGTATCGCTTTTGTCGAGTGGGATGTATAAGCAGTTGTCGTAAGCGGCCGCGATCGCGTTGTCGCTCGCGACGTTATCTACCTTGTCACCAGCCCCGATTCTAAGCCTGATTACGTTCCGATTTCCTGATAGGCCGCGTTTTCGCGCTCTTGCGCTGTCTTCCACATGTCAATGGTAGACGTCGCTGTCGTCGATCGACATCACCTCATTACCAGAATTTTTTTATCGTGGTCTTCTTGACAATGGCGCGGCCCCGGTTCTGAACAACGGTTCGGTCCGCGTCTGTCGACGTCAGTGAAATAGCGAAAGCGAGGCGGACAGTCCCCGACACAATGACGTCGTTAGCTCCGAGGTTGGGGAAGCGGACCAAGAGCTGCTGGTTCTGATCGATCGTCGATGGGTTGTTCGTAATGACCACGGTACTGTCCCATCTATTGGCCGTGATTACTCCATGTTCGAATTAGATCGGTTCGCCAGGTTACGACTAAAAGAATAAAATGTCCCAATCATCAACATGACAACCGGGAAACCCTAGCGCTGAAACCATTGCCGGAAGCCGCACAATGGAGATTAAGTTCAGCGGAAATGAGATAGACGAAATAATCAGCACAATGGATGACCCACCGTTAAACCTTCGCGAACTCCGGGGACTCGATAAGGCTATACAAACAGTCCGGGGCGAGCTAACGAACAACCTCGCCAAGCTCTCGACGCTGGAAGAACGTATCGCGCTAGAACAAAGAAAATTGGAAGAAGCCCATGATTATAGCGAATCTATGAAGATGATCACTGAACGCCTGCGGGCGTTGCATGATGAAAGAGAAGCTCGCTTGGAGGCTGCCTTGGCTAACCGTGAGGCGGTCCGCACCCAAGTAAATCGGATCCGCGAAACAATCTCAAAGATCCTGACAGAGGACACGACATTCGGTGCGCGTCTTCGCACGCTGTTCAGAGAGCAGGGCGTCACACTAGTAAGCATCCTCACAGCGCTCTGCATGACTATATCGACCCTAGTTATAGCTATCACGGGAAGCGTTGTTGGTGTGGCGGCTGCTACGCCCGCGCCAGCACCCGCGCCAGCAACCGCGCCAGCCCGCGGAGCCAAGGATTGGTTAAAAATGCAATTAAAAGCCCTCGCCAGTCTCCTGGATAAATTAGCCGGAACAATGGGCTGATAGGTGGTCTCGTCTCCTTCTTGCTATCTATATTATCAAAAACGGCTGGATGGCTTGCCGAGAATGTTTGGGCTATAATCGTCGTGGTGGCTGGTCTCCTATTATTCGTCGCCCGAGAGTGGCTTAGGTCAACCCCAAAGCGCGAATAGCCCGATCGCCACGAGGGCGACGACGAGCCCTAATTTTTCAGCTTCGTGGTCCGATGTTGCACCAGTTCCAAAGGAACTTGCTGGGGTACTTTGCGCTGTTGCATCAAGTGCTATTGCACTTTGCGCGGGTGCTTGCGATTTTATGAAATCGGTTCCAGTTGCCAGCTCGGCTGTGTGCTTGATGGTATCCGTGTTCAAGTTCCGTTATGGCCGATCTTTTGTTGGGCGGTGGCAATTACGATCCGATTATTGAAACCGTCAACCCGGTCGTCTCGTAGTATCATATTGCTCGGTGCCATATACAGACCTATTACAAATACATAGTCCACTGGGGTGCCAGCATACTGTACAACGTCTTGATACCGCTGGATCGCTGTCGGGAGGTTCACCGGAGATGAGATGGCGTCCTCAATATTTGCCAAGAACTGTTTCTGGGTATCGAACGCCGTTCCTGACCCCAGTATAGCACTACGCGCTTGCGCCTGTGCACCGAGTATGGCCCCGACGTATGTGAAAATAGAGTGTTCGAGAAAACCTGTGTGTGCATGTTTTTGTTGCACTTGCGAGAAAAGAAGTGTGGATTCTAGAGGGCCAAAGTGGCCAGCCGATCGGGTTTGTTCGTGGGAGTAGTTCGTTTCCCCCAATCTGCAGAGAATTGGATTGTGTGTGTTCTGGAGGACTGTCTCCCCGCCGAGATTTGCAACCTCCCTCTCCAGAAAAAATCCGTACCTTGGAATCCGTCCGTCTTTTGCTCCCCATTTTCGTCGGTCTCTAGAAGAAATAAAATTGTTCGAGTCGTGCCTCTGTAGACAGTTTGCGTGTACCTGCAAACGATGTACTCACCGGGCTGGAGATCTAGCGATTTCTTGCAGAGAGTGGGTTTGGGGGAGGGGGGGGGTGGTCCTCGCCAGTCCTACGGTTGTTTGGCTCTCCTCCAAGACATCCAGCATCTTCTGGATCTGCTCCAGCCTCTCCGGATGTGGTGTGGAAAGAATAAGAATTTGATGCCAAGAGATCTCCACCCCTCATTGTTCGAGAAGGCTCTTGCCTCTTGGATTTCGATCTTGGGCCCACACAGGCGCTCTCCTTGTTGTTCCCCATCTGGTAGTTCGGGGATCCAGTACGTAGTGTTGCCGTACGTCGGAAACAATATTGAAAGAACTCTCGCACGCGTCCAGCAATTTCTATACACCTTTGGTTACCCAGACTGTTTTCGCCCATCCCCCATCCTCGTGCCGCAGAACGACTCGCCGCGATGTACCCACGTTTGGTTTTTTTCTGTACCCTAGAACGAGGAAATTCCCGATTGTGTCCATGTGGGAGATTGTTGTAGTGTTTCCGCGCAACATGTTTCCTACGTGTTGGAGTGCTGCATCGGACCGCTTTTCGTACTTCTCGCGTTCTTCCTCCAGTACGACTAGTCTTTGGAGTTCTTTCTATCTTCTCTCTCCATTCTCTAGCTTGTCTTTCTCGATTCTCTCCCAAGCGCTTCTTTTCCAGAGCTCCACCTCCTCCGCTTCTCGGATTTCTAGCAGTCTGTTTGCACGATTTTTTGTGGAAAGTGTAGAGATCTCCCTCCCAGCCGCAATTTCTGGAACCTCCCGAATCTGGTACTGCGATGTGTCTCCTCCGATCGGATGGCATTTCTTCTTTCGCCAAACCCAAGAGACTACTCTTGTTTCTGGTAGGAGAATGGAGGGGTCTTGTGCGTCTGGATGTGTTTGTGTTGGTCGTTTGCTCGAGGAAAGAACGGTTTCTGTGTCTTCCCATTTCGTGTAGCAGCGTAGTGGCCCGAGTTCCACGCCATCCTCTTCTTCGGAAGGTAGAACATCCACTCGGAAGATTGGACACGAGCGGAATCCAAACTCCGCCATTGCCCACCCAGCCGTTCTCTCCCAGGAAACGTCTTGCTCCACTCTCCAGGGAGTTGGTCGTACTCGAATCCACGAATTTCGGCCGGTCTCGTGTGCGCGTACCACGCCACAAAGATTGCGCCAGCGGGGCGGTCAGCAAGAACGAGACATCTGTCGTGGACGGTAGCTAAATTCCCCCATTGTGCAGCCGGCGTTTGTACCACGAAGAGCCCAAGACTACCAGTAGGCGAGACTAGATCCAGAGCTTCGCCAAGAAGTTCTTCCGCCGTGGATGCGGAGAGGTGTTTTCCTCTGTACGCGTAGAGAGAAATCTCGATGCGAGTACAACCTCGACTCTGGACGTCGGGGTGCCGAAACGTTTTCCCGAGGTGCTCGAATGGACAGTCCGCGTACTCCGCTAGATGTCCACCAACTGGTTCTCGGATCTCCCCGGCTTCGAAATTGGAGACAACTTTGTTATAGAATTTTGTGCAAACGGTGTAGTCGTCCGTTGTGCGAATCCATGTGCAGACGTTTCTTCCAACGCTGGAAGTGTTGTCGAGAATCGTTGGACAATCGTGCTCCCGCATTGCAGATTCGAAGGTATCTCTCGAAACCCCTCGTTTTCGCAGAGATGCCGTACTAGGGCGGAGCGATCTAGAACCCCGGAGAAGTCTTGCGTGTAGTCGATGGAGTAGATTCCGTACCCAAAAGACAGTAGATGTCTAGCGAGTGCTGGCAGGTTCTCTTGCAGCTCGTCCATCGGAATGTCGGAGACGGCCGCTTTCGCGACAAAGTACCCGCCAATGTTGACAGAAGGGTAGTGTCGGAACCACGCTTCCCTCGCCTCGAACTCGGTGTCCCGCTCGATCCGACGAATCGTTTTTCGAATCGTACCGCCCGCTTTCTCCCCGGCGAAAATTGTTTGCGCGATGGATGTTTGGATTCTAGTACTGCCCATGCTTTTCCGGATCGCCATGGAAACCTCCCGAAGCACCCCCGATGCGGAGCCTTTTTCCCCGGATGTACAAAAGAGCCGGCCCCCGCGTTCTACGCAATCTTCCCGACGAAGGTACCCGAAGATGTAGACGTCGTCCACAAATGGAGGGAGACCCTCGAGGGGTTGCAAGTGGGTTTGGCCTTTGTTTCAGAGTATGTAGTCCACTCCAGAGATGTCTGGAAGCAAGTTGCTACCGTGCGCGTTCTCTAGGAGAATGTGGGTGGAAACAGCTTTCGCCGATCGAATTCCCATGCTTTGAAAAGTAGCTTGCACTGTCATTTTTGAGAAATAGCGTTGTGTATTCCTCTAGTTTTCTTGTGTTCAATTGGACTGCGCGATTTTGCAGAATTCAGAAAAAGTAGTAAACGAAATAGCCGAGATCGCACTAGCCCCGACGAAATATGCGCCTTCTATACATATATAATGGAGTGTGTGAATTGTTGTAAGACTTTTGCGTGTAAAGACTATCTACGAAGGCATCTATCGAGACGTAGAACATTTCCTTGTGTCACCCCACTATTTCAATGCCCCAGATGCCCTTGTAAATTCGTTAGTGCCCAAACTCTTTGTAGACATAAGCAACTGCGCTGTCAGGTGGCTAAAGGTGAACGTGGTACACTAGAGCTGGTAGAATTAGTTGCTGATCTGCGAAATAAATTAGCTATATTGGAGGAGAAAAATGGGGTGTTGGAATATAAACTATCACGCGCGAACGCATTAAACTTGCATTAATGATTTTGACTTTTTTCAAAAGTCAATTTCCAATATAATTGGGACTACAATACCACCACCAACTTTTAGTTGGAGGGATCATTTTGACTCCCTCTTTTCAAAATTATTTTCTCAAAAAATTCATAAATTTGCTGTCGGGAGACAATTTCCTCGTTAACCAATTTTTGGGGTTTTCGGGGGTGGTGGGGGTAGTGTAGAGGGGTGGAAATGATACCACCGTGGTATCATTTTGACTCCCTATATACTACTCCCGGCATCTGTTAGGATGATCACGATTTTCGAGATACAACAGATTCTCCAGCATGAGGGACAGACGCGGACGGGTCATGCAAACAAATATAGGCTAGCAGTCAATGTCGTCGAGGGGGTGAACACCACGCTAGCCTCAGCTTCCGTTATGAGTGGGATGGGGAGTGTTTCTTTATTGTCAACAGTCGTTACCGCACCGATCGCGGTGGCATTGAGTGCGGTCGCGGCAGGGGCATGCCTGCTTTGCATGATGAGCAGACTCGAGGCCCGCGTGCTCGATGCCAAGAGTCGAAAGCACGACCGAATAGCAGAGGTCGAAGAAAAACAGTATCGTCGTTATCGTGTCGAAAACAATAGCCGACAACGATATATCAGATAGTGAGTTCAAGCTGGTCGTCGAAAAGATGGCCATGTACCAGGAGTTAAAGAGCGCGATCCGGATCAAGGCCCGACCACAAATTCTTGCAGACGAAGACATAAAAAAAATCGTCATGGAGGGGCGGGCCGACGAGAGAAGGACTCTCCTCGCCCGCCTCGGGACGTGATCTGCTTGTTGGCGTGTCTGATGACGGGGGAGATCCCGCCACCATACTGCCCGAGCGCCATAGTTCCGTCGGCGCCACCTTACGAAGCATAACACTTTCGGGCAAGATATTTTTTTTCAGTCAGCCCTAAGTCGTCTGATTTCGACCAATACTCTATCGAAGAGTCGACGCGCACGCTTTCCCCTGTTCGCCATGTTCTGCCTCGCCCGACTGACTCCGCAAGCGGGGCACATAATCACCTCGGTCCTGGTTCCGATTCCGCAACCCCTGCAAGGACGAGGTAAAGTACCTCCGTTCCTCATACGAGCTCGATGGCGTTTGCAAAGATTAAACACTCCCATTATATTACACCGCTCGAGCTTGCCTATAATCAACCAACTACACTCGTTATTAGCTCTCCACATTTTGTAATGCTTACGTGCATATATGATTCCGTGTACGTAATAGCTAGGGGTTACTCTTATCTCTAACATAATGTATCGTCTCGGAGAGGTAGTTGAAAGCAACGGACAACAGGTCGTTGTCGAAAAACAGAGGTGTCCTAACTATTTTACTGCCCTCGTAACGTATACACAATATAGTTTACCAATGTATACATGATATCTTCCGGGTTGCATCGTTGTTTTAATGAGGAACACCCCCTATTATTACATATAAAACGTAACTTATTATAAGAAAACAACAAGGTTAGGTTTATATACGAGAAACCCGAGACACGTTGTCACGTGTGTTCACTTCACAGACTGCTCTACGGTTTCGAGCGGATGGAAGCAATGAGGAGGAGGGGTCCGCGGTAGACGTTCGCTAGATGGGGTTTAATAGACTTGAGACAGCAACATCTCGCTAAGCCGGAACAAAATAAAGCGCCGAGGCTTAGCGGGGTGAGCCCAGAAGGGTTTTGCCGGCGCCAGTTCGAGTCTTTTTTTTTTCTCTCACCGGAACCCCCGGGGGTCTTTTTTTTTTCGTGGTGGTACCATTTTTGATCACATATGCCTCACCTCATATATGACACTATCTCGGCTATCATTCTATCATTCTCGCTCACATGAGAAACATGACAATTTGCCATGAGGTGGTATTATTTTGATCCCCTTATACTACTTATGCTTTATCGTTAAAGACAACAGAGAAGTGGCTCCCTCTTGTGTTTATATTTAGCCACGGACAGATGTGACGCAGCACCACATTGATTTATCACATAGTAATAACCCGAGTTCATTAGCTGTCAAGCTGTGCGACTTACGTTACTAAGTACAGTAGCGCTATTCTGCAGGTCACCTATACGTACTATACCAATATTATACGCATACGATACTAATACGATATGTTTTCTATACGATATGCATAAATTATAAACGTACGGTAAGTTCAACCAATATCGCATAGATATACCATTCAATTCGTTCGTTTATACGAAATGTATACATGTTTATAATTCTGGTACGTTTGTAGCGTACACACATACCATATTTGTGTACGGTATAAATGTACTATATAGAATAGACCTTTACCGTAAATGTATACGATCTATTAACGATGTTGTCCTATACTATTTGCACTAATAGTTGGCTTACAGTCAGTACGACCCCTGTTCGAAATCGCACATATTTGATGAAACAAGTTTCCTGTACTTTGATGAAAACGTCATATTCTCAAATGAAAATCATCATAAAGCCAAACTATGAATTTGTATTTTCTTCCAACCACTATTTATTGGAAGCATCACTGCTGTTTCCCTGATTGAATCTCCTACAGTGCAGACTCGTGTCAGACTGCGCAAATGCAGGCTGGTCTAAGACTACGCTGGTCACATTGCACACGAGCCCTATTTCTCCATTTCATAGTAATATAAGCAAGATCAATTATATCGTTAATAAAATACCGTGTGCACTGAACTGGAAAATACACACCAACCGTCGCGTGCCCACAGATAAGGGATTAACAACCTGTGTGGAGAGTCAACCACATGTAGTAGAGGAATAACGGAAACTACAAGCATAAATACATTTAAATTGTACTGAATGGAATTTGCTATGTCATTTTCAGATTGCTTGCATTTTTGTGCATACTAGTGCGTACGTGTAAAGAGATCTCTATACGGGGCCTCTATGCTCATACCATATCCGTATAGATATTGTAGTGGGTGGCGGGTGGGAACACGCGATGGGTAATTTAACGATCGGAGTTCATCCTTACCGGAATTCCGACTGGAGACCTGGTTTGGCCCTCACATACGTCTTTGGCATTTTGTATGTGACAGTTATACCCCATATACGATTATTCGTAATCCTATTTTAGGGGAAGGGGCCAAGTGACTTTGGTGTGGTATGGACCTGGCACCAAGTCAGGTTATTCTAATTTCAGGGCTGAATATATTTTTTCTCGATATAAATATTCTGATTTTGGGATCCCCCCCCCCACCATGCAGCAGGTTAAAACGGGATCAAACCCGTTTACCCGGCCTTACATGACCTTAACTGTTGATAGACCGTTAAACACCAATACATAAACAAACAAACAAACAAACAGATATCGTATATACGTACGAATATCGTATATTTTTATAATATTCGTATAGTATGTTTGTATATGTAAACGTATAATACGGTGATACGGTACAAACGTACAAATATCATACGATCATACGATACCCTCATTAAATATACCAACATTATACGTATATTTATGTATATATATACATATATATATATACAAATAGGTAACCAGCAGAAAGGCGCTACTGTAACTGGTGTTAACCCGCCTTTTCAAATCTGTACCTGTTTCGTCATTTTCATTTCACTTGTACAGTACCGTTGTATAATGTTTCCCTCACCTGATACCGTTGTTTGTTAGTGTGTGCTTTATTGGCATTTGTGCTCGTAGTATGAATATTAACTGGTTACACATCGGTTTATCATAGCTGTTCGGTTTCATTGGGTATACGTTTTCTATTTACGTATCAGGTCATGCGTGGTAGCCAGATAATTTGTGTTAATCGTAATTTGACTCACGTGGCGACCCTAAGTCGCCCTACAACGAACTCGGTTACCCGTAAGTCGCACTGTGTGACAAGAGTATACAAAATGCAACAATAGTCCATGAATCATGACATGGTGATGAAACAGACACGTACAGCAAGACGGGTCGCTGGACGTCCATGTGTCGTCCAGTTGGCACGTCCGGGACGATGATCCGTACACCACCCCTCCACTGCACGTGTAAGTCGCTGTCGTCGTGGCGCCGTTTGTTTCTATGGAAACCGTCGCCTCTGTAGGCACATCGAGGACTGGACACGAGTCTACAGCATGTTGAATAGTGATTAATACATCGTAAACCAAATAGTCCAACGTCATCATAACAGGTAACATATGGGATTCGACCCTGTTAACCCGACCTAGAATGACATTATCTGTTGACTGGCTGTTAAACACCATTAAGGACTAACTATATACCTGATTATCGTTTGATTCAAAGACAATTGCTTTGTAAATGTGATGGAATACATCTATAACATATATGTGAACACTGCATCGTTACTGTATCCTATACGGCACATGGGGTGGCCAAGTCGGCCATCTTTGTGTGTTCCAGCCATCAGCCAGTTTCACCTGCTCTGCCGTTTGACAGAGAACTCAAAATGTGAAGTATAACATATGATATAATGTAGCTAAGCATATGTAGAAAAGTCAGGAGAACGGACTCGTATCAAACTATGTCAGTTTTGTGGAAAGGTTTGTGCCTGTGTTTTTAACAACATGAACCACCATTATATATAGCTACATACACAGACAATCGCACAGTGTATCACGTTTACCTGGAAAACCACACAACATATACCATATATACCCACGACTGTACTCTATACTTACCTATCAAATCCAGTGACATGCAAGCAGTTACTTGAGGGTATTGTCTCATGTGTCTACTCACCTACTATGCGAGTAAATATGGCTTTACATATGGCCTATGGGTAACGTGTACAGTAACATTGGCTGTGCACCAGATTGGAAAGTTTTGGGAATTTAGAATTTATTTTGAGATTGATGGGAGAAATGCTCAGATATCTCGTCTTTTGTATAGTTTGCTGGAATAATATTTATAGCTTGCTGTCTATCTGTCTATTATGTATTGCACAAACTTTTATTTGTTTTACTGTCATAGTATTTACTGTATGTGTCAAACGCACGAAGTGGTTAAACTGTACGAAGGCTTGTACATACAAAGATGGCGGAGATGGCAACTCGATTCTCCATATAGTATACAGTAACGAGACAATATCATATCACTCTTATGAAGCAATTACAATCGAAGCCAAGTGTATCTATCTATCACCTACAACCTAAAATCAAATAAATTGGTTTAGCAGTGTTCAACACAATATTAAATATACCTGTGCAATACAATCAATATTTGATGGAATTTCATAAAATTAAAATAAATTGGGGAGGGTGACTTTTTTGTTATTGTTAAAATAATACTTACATTTAATTATGTTTTAGATTTAACATGTTTAATAGCCAATAGTTCGTCGGCAGCAAAACATGAAACAGACAGTAGTTTGCTTTTGAATGCATTGAAAACACTAATATTGTCAAATCGTGTGTCATTTTAGAATGTGAGATATTTATTAGCGACTGCACTGGACACCACGGTGACTCCTGCGTGCATAGTTGGGTACGTAAGATGTTGGCACATTGTGGTTACCACCAATTAGTCCATGATTTAGGACCTACATTTTGACTCATCACTACCACTCCAAGGGACAAAACGGGACATATAATTTTGAATTGATGTACATCTCTAGTTTTTATTTCTGCATGATAGCCGATTGAAAATGGTAGTTTAACCAAGACATTTTGATATTGAATACCCCCACCCATTAAACATATAAGCGATAAAGAAATTCAACAAGTGTACTTGAATGATCAGATTACGACTCGAAATGTAACCACACTTGACACTAGACATCATAATAATGTTCATTGACGATATGCAATTGTGATATAAACACGTCGATTGAGAAATACCTTGGAGATTGTTGTTACTGACCGTTCCAAGACGGGACAGTGTAGTATTTTTCATTTGTTTTTATAGTTTATACTATTTCCGTTCTAATATTAGAACATTTGACAATAGCACCACACTTTAACTGTTATGTACATATACTCAAATAAATCTTATTTCTTTGTTGACGTCAGTGTGTCTTTGAAATATTGACCTTTAAAGCTACTGCTCCATTCACGAATCGGAGTTTTCGTGTACATTAAAACCACAGACATGTTGTGTTTTATTTTTTCAAATCAGAATTCCAACAGTGGAAACATACACCATTTCTGGCAACGCACGATATGTATCAGTGTGCTGTGTATTGATAAATAAATGCATTAAATGTTGTATGTGAAAGTTCCAATGCGGGAACATAAACTATGTATATGTTTAGTATTCCGAATGTAGTGTATACGGTTATGTACATTTGCATTTTTTTGCTACATTCTTGTAAACAATGTTTTTTTTGTCATCTTTAGAGCACGAAGAACAAAACTGGGGTTGGTTCCATTTTTTTTTGACGATTCATTTGGCCGCCATCTGGGATTTCAAAATGGCCGCCCTGAAATGCTATATTCATTATATATACACTTCTAATACAGGTAGAATATTGATTATTTTTTTGGTGATAATCATCTTTTGACCACAAACAACAACACCCGTGTTATTTTCAATTTTAACAATCCCCATGGCGGCCATCTTAGATTTAAAAATGGCCGCCCCTGAAATCGTATACAATATATTGTAATATTCATATCTACATTTATAATGCAGATGGAATGTTTTTTTTTTCGGCTATGACATCTACATACTTCAAATAATAAAAATGGGGTTGGTTCCACATTTTCTGATAACTGGTATGGCGGACATTTTGTTTTCAAAATGGCCTCTATGTAAATAATATTTCTTGTGTCTTCACTACGTACTGTCTTTAGTAAAGTGTATTTATAGTTAGGTTGTGTTGATTGTTTTGCTACGTTCTCGGAACAAACGTTCTTTGTATCATCAATGAAAACATGAGTTTTTCCTATTGTATTCTAATTTTAAAAATGGCTGCCGTGAAAATCATATAATTCTTATAATCATGCACACCATTTGGACTGATTTCCCCCAGACTATAATCATTATTGAAAGTAAATTATATATCACTAAAGTCAATTTCAAGTCACTGTTTATGACACACATGTTAGATTTCAAAATGGCCACTGTGTATGCAGGAATTTTCTTATTTATGGATACAGTGCTTTCAATCAGTTCCATCACCATCTGCATTAGAGTCTCCATCCTGTTGGTGTTCCTGAAAGGCAGTGCTGGCACAATCACACTCAAAATGCGGTCAAAGGAGTTGCTTACATAAAATATATACCCTATACAAAATTGTATGCAGGAAAGTGCAGAAGAACTGTCGAAAATGCAGTATTTGTGTGATGAAATGACTTGTTCGGCATTAAAACGCCATGTGCACATCTTCAGTATGTGTAGACGACGTGTGCAACATCTCAGATTGATTGCCATAACACTGTTGGAGAGGTTGAAAACACTCTATACATAATACATAATTGTATGCAAGAAACTGTAGAAAAAGGGCCACGTTGAAAAGGCAGTATTGTTCCATGGTCATTGTCATTATTTACGATTACCATATGGTCTTAAGAGATGACAACTCCTGTGTCAATATAAACGTGATCAGTGCCTTGGTGGTCCAAATTGCGTTTCACTTGTTGAAATTGTGACGTTATGAATTGACAAAGCCAGAGACACTGCATTATGATGTGCCACAAAGGCAAGTCAATGGATAATGCTTCCATATCATTGATTCTCGCAGAAAACTAATATGCTCATGATTGAACATGAATAATGAGGCATGTTATTTGGCTGGAAACGATTTTGTTATGTGTACGGACTGACTGTTCAAATTGAGCAAGATCACTTGCCTCTCATATCCAAGAAATAAATACTCTATTCATGTCGTCACATATTACAGGATATTTTACTGCTGCGGAAGCAATATGGCCTGTCCATGAAACAAGTTTCTGGCGAGAAACATACTAGTTTATGATAAGCTATACCACGAGTCAGTAACACACATATATTCTAACTGTATGAAGGGTATGAATTTACAGGTACATGTACTATTTGCGAACTTACCTCAGTGATCACGAGTTGCAAGAAATTGCAAACTTCACTGAGTAAGATGCACAATTGACTCTGCTAGAAACATGAGTCTAAATGGATAACTCAATATCGAAAGCAATGTCCGAAGAAAATAGTGGCGTCATGGGATTACAGAGATAAACTGAAATGATATAAACACATAATTCTGGCTTCTCCCGAGTCCAAAATGTTGCAAGTCGTGCACAATGGCCATCTCGGCATTCAGACATGTCTTAGACGAGCGCAAGATATTATGTTCTGGTAAAATGGTAGGAAGATTGAAGATAGAAACTTAAATGCCAAAGAAACTCTGACAAGACACTATATACCATGCCACCCATGACAAACTGTTGATACAAGGATTTACAGTAAGCATAGTGTACCAAGTACACATGTGTCAGATGAAATAGCCAATGTCCAGTAGGGTTAGCTGGGCGAACAGTAATCATTGTGCAACACAGTTTCGTAAAAACAAAAGGTGAATGTACATACCTATAGTTGGGTATACTGGAATATCAAAACTCCCATAACCGGCACGGAATGGTAATATGCACAGTTATTGATGGGACAGCGGCTTCTATCCAGTTTACTGAACACTTGTGAGCAGGTATTTCCAATACATGTTTCGATTTGTGACAAGATCAGATCCAGTCATCAACAGAGCAAGAAAGACTATGATACAATCATAGTAGCTTTAACATTTAAATAGATAACCATTGGCGACCAAGTCTCCATAAAGACAGCAAACTGTTGAGACCAGTTGCAGTCTGCTAGCACAATGCCAGATCTTACAGACTGCAGATGGTGCATCATATCGCCGTAGCAGACGCTTTCTCATGAAGCAATGGAGAACATGAGTATTTACCTTTGCAATGCAATATACAATATCATAATATACACTTTATTGGATAAAATGGATCGTTTGCCATATTTTCGTCTTCTTATTTTAAAGAAAACACATGTGATCACCAAGATATCATTTGAAGAAACATAACTATAAGCCACAACAATACATAATACATGTACGTAAGCAATACAACAATACGTAATAGATGTAAATCCTTGAAGTAGCAATGTATGTGACACACTTATTTCCAGCGGCCATTTAAAGATAATGGCGTCTGGTACCAGAGAACTATTTAGCAATAATCTCAACAGTTTGTGTTCATTGTATTATGAGTATAAGCAGAAGAAACAAATATCACCACTGCATTACACATGTATAATACATATTATATTATCAAGTTTAAATGGCGGCGATTTTAAAAATACTATGGCCGCCATTTTAAAATATACTGAAATAATTATGCCAATATTTCTTATCCATAATCAATAATAATAATAAAAAACACCACATATAACGTTGATGTTAAATATAAATTACTTTCAATGGCGGCCATTTTGAAATTTAAAATGGCGGCCATGCGGCTCTTAAAAAATGGAACCAGTTGTGTTATATGTTGTATATATATATATGTTTTTAAGCAGACACACACGTTCCAATCACAATATCATTTGAAATAACATAACCACTGCCACAGAAATCTTTGATGTCGCGATGTACATAAAACACTTAGTTTCGGTGGCCATTTTGAAAATAAAGATTACTCGTAACACAATACCAGTTAGCAATAATCTCAGCAGACTGTGTTAAAAGAAATACGAGTATAACCAGAAGGAAAAAACAAAATCTTACCACGACATTAAAAATTGTAAAATAAATACTGGATTTCCAATTTTGAAATGGCGGCCATTTTGAAAACTAAAATGGCTGGTACCTCAAAATCTATTGAACTCATCCTGCCAATATTTCTTGTTCATAAAAATGTGTTTTCCGCTGCAAAAACACCACACATAATTACTTTGACCTCAAAGTATAAATTCCAATGGCAGCCATTTTGAATTTCAAGATAGCGGCCAAAGGCTTATAGAACAAATTGGAACCAACCCCAGTTTTGTTGTATGTGGTATATAGATAGAAAAAAACCTTGGTTCAAACAATGTAGCAAGAAAAACACAAAACCTAAAATAGCGACATAACAGTATACACTAATGCATATAAGTCACAAAACATTGTTTAGCTGAAATCAATAAATACATATATTCGGCATGCAGTGTATGGGACCAGTGTACGTAATAAGAAGTTAATAGCCCCAATAATATGTTTATTTTAAATATAAAAACATATTTATTGGTATTACGTTCTGTAATATGTAATTTTAAGTGTGCAAATACCACGAACAATAATCTGATTGCGGCACACATGTCTCTCAAAACTGTGTAGTGTAAGTTCAACGGGTAGCTGGGATTCATTTGACAACATATTATTTCTATTCGAAATATAGAAGGTGGCCCAGTTAGAAATAAAATCAGCATGCAGATCAGCTACATGTAGCTGAATACTTGCAAAGTACAAATATGTAATGCCATTGTAAGGATCACAGTTAGAAATAAAATCAGCATGCAGATCAGCTACATGTAGCTGAATACTTGCAAAGTACAAATATGTAATGCCATTGTAAGGATCACAGAAAGGTATATATAGAGGATATTTGTTTTCTTCAGTGTAAGATCGAATTTTATTTCATCGAGTGGACGAAAAATGTCGGATTTTCACGAGTGGCGAATGACTATATAACGCCCCTTTTACAGATTTTTGCATTATTTAATTATTTTATGTTCCCGCTAGATACCTCCAGTTTCTATCATAACCCGTGGGGTGCCTCAAATTCCAATTTCCTCTTTCACACGCCGCATTACAAAGTAGTTACATTGTTGTGGAGGAGATTTATGACTAACAGAACTATCCCGTGTCTATAGAAGATACTAAATCATATTAATATGAAAAACTAAATACGCTTTAATATAAACTAACAATTCGATGTGTATACTTTATGGATTTTCTACGCAAAAATACCGCCATGGCAACAGCAAAGTGCGGAATAATATGTTACATGAATATATAATCATGAATATATAATGAGGCGAGAAAACGAAAGTGCCGATATCTTTTATTTTATGTTCATTCCAACTAACGAGAATAGTGTCACAACAAGTTGTTTAACAGTGATTATGTTTTTTGTTGGTTACAAAGTATGTCGGAGATGTTTCTTGTTTGCATAAGTGTTCAAATGGCTGCAGTTGTTTAAATAAACTGTTAGCATTTTCTTTGTGGCTTGATATTTGTATTATTTGATTGTGTGGCACGCCATCATCGGTCAACTTTTGGATCAGTATTTTTCTGGCACTGAAAGGAACAATAATACAATTAATTAATTGTTAATTCTCAAGTTGCTTTTCATTATTTTTGCTCTTTGTGTAGCACTCTATTTCGATTTGTCAAACTGAAATTACTGGTATGTGGACAACTCTCGGTGTTTTATCTTTCTTTTTGAGACATCCTGTAACAATTTAGTTGCGAACGGTAACTTGCATTCTACTCCTGTACCATCCGTAGGCTGAGTTACGATTCCACTCATATGCCTTCTCTGCAGAATAGCGAATCGGATCTGATTCGCACTTTAGCAGTTAATTGTGACATACTATTTTCGGAATTTCCATCTGAAAAAAATATTAGTATTATAAAAGTAATACATAATAATAATTCTGAAACAAATTTTACTATTGTAGAAGGTTTATAAAATTATTTTTGGCCTTTACAAAAAATGGACCCCATCTTAACTTTTACATGTTGGAATTTGGCTGCCGCTGACTGGATCACTTGTTGATAATAGCTTAAATTTAAATTTATTTGAGTAAATGTAAATGTATGTCATAAGTACTTGAATATGTTATTTTCATAATATTAGCACTCATTTCAGTTCAAAACTATATAAACACTTTCACAATTAATTGCTAAAATGCGAATCAGACCTGATTCGCTATTCTGCAGAGAAGGCCTATGAGTGGAATCATAACTGTGGCTACGGACGGTACGGGAGTAGATTGCAAGTTACGGTTCACAACTAGTCAAAATGATGATTGAAGATGTTTGTTTACTTATTGCTCTCTGAAAATAATGAAAGTTCACGATATATTTGGAGGTTATTTTCACCACTAGCATTCAAAGAGTTAAATTTGACATGCTTTTCTCTGACTACTGTAGTATAGAGATTTAGGATAAATGACAGAATTCTGAAAAATATTTCAGTGTCGCTCTGGTGGATTAAACAGAAAATGTCAACGTTGTCGTACAGGTTGCAAATGTCCGTTCTTGGGGCGACTGTTATTTTGAATATGAAGTAGAACAGTTGATTTATCACGGAGAATTTCAAGATCAAGAATGAAGATTAACAATTCTAATGGAATTCCATGGATTACACAGAAAATGTCAACGTTGTCGTACAGGTTGCAAATGTCCGTTCTTGGGGCGACTGTTCTTTTGAATATAAAGTAGAACAGTTGTGTCGCAAGCATAGATACAAGCACCTGATTCATCACGGAGAATTTCAAGATCAAGAATGAAGATTAACAATTCTAATGGAATTCCATGGATTACACAGAAAATGTCAACGTTGTCGTACAGGTTGCAAATGTCCGTTCTTGGGGCGACTGTTCTTTTGAATATAAAGTAGAACAGTTGTGTCGCAAGCATAGATACAAGCACCTGATTCAGCACGGAGAATTTCACGATCAAGAATGAAGATTAACAAGTCTAATGGAATTCCATGGATTACACAGGAAATGTCAACATTGTCGTACAAGTTGCAAATGTCTGTTCTTGGGGCGACTGTTCTTTTGAATATAAAGTAGAACAGTTATGTTACAAACATAGATACAAGCACCTGATTCATCACAGAGAATTTCAAGATCAAGAATGAAGATTGCTGGATATTTTAAGATATTCATCATTTTTTATTTGTTCTTTTGATTACCATTACTATTTTTTTACTAAACATGCTAAATGTAGGGCAATGGTGTTATTTGAGGGTCCTCATGTTTAATTCGTATCTATTTGCGAAAGCAAATTGTCCAGTTCCGCGATTTCCTCCTTCCTCCTTCGGTAGCAGATAACAAATGTTGCTCGGTGCGCGCATCCAGCAAGTGAGCTAATCGCAGGTGTGCAAGGGACATAATCATGCAACTAATAAAATTCCCCAGTTGGGCGGAGCCTAAGAAAGTAGTTCGGCAAAACTGTGACTTTTCGAAATCGATATTTCACGGGCGCATCTGGTATTTCACGGGTGTAAGATGGATTTCGATTTCACGGGTAAAACACGGTAATTCATGGATAGTCATAAAATATATAAACTTTGAAACTAAACTGGCATAGGACTGCATATATATATACATATATATATACATATATATGCAGTCCTATGCCAGTTGAGTTTCAAAGTAGTCATCATAGATATGTCATTGTTTTGAAACATACTATCATTTTACTCTTTTTACAACATATAAACATTCAACGACTTTATATTCCTAATTGCATTTACGTGATAACGGCTCCACTCATTGACTAAACATGTTCCACTGTTCTCTACTTATTCTGTTCCATGTGTGAACATGTGTGAATAGTGTATTACGCACTTAGTAATATCGTTTGCCAGTCCAGGACAGCGGTGGGGTGGCAAACAAAGTTGACACTCAACTGTCAAATTCTGGATTCTGTCGGAATGCACTCACTGTATGATTCATCTTGATGGAAGTAGCATTTCCCAATGAACACGACAGTATAGAAGACTTATGATGGACATTTAACAATATCACCACAGCTGATGGATTCTTTAGATGTGCAAGTCCCATTGGATGTAATCAATGTAATCCCCATGTATACCTCCTCCCCATCTAACCGCAGCAGCATACACTTTAACGGGCGTGACAGATGTGTAACAGGTGTGCAATGCATCATAATGATATCGGCTTAATGTCGACGGACGTGCGGACAGTCTCAACATACTTCGAGACAGGGGATATCCGAGGTGCCGTGTCTTCAATTGCACAACCACTAATCTACAATTCGATTGAGGATGCATCAAAAACCGCGCCTGGCATTCGTCACTGTCAACATCTAGAAACCTTGCTACCGTTCACAACTGGTAATGTGGATAAATTTATCACGATCCAACATCAACTTCAGCACACTTTCCATGGGACGACTATATCATTGTCTCAGCACTGATCTGATGAAGACCAAGGGGTACTTTGCCACACTGATGCAAATCTAGTAGGTAGTGCTGGCCTAAAGCAAATGGAATTCCGATACTTCCTGATCAATACACACTCGTAAAACCATCTAAATTCTCCAGTGAAATCCCTTTAACAATTACAGCGACTGATCCTATGATCCCATCTGACATTCTCATCAAGACTGACAGTGCAGGCTGTGCCTGGCTGGACAAGATCACTAATATCTACAAAGTTGATGGGACAGGTAACAGTCAACGCACCATGGTCAGCGAATTTTGCCAAAATTTGCACGTTGCAGCTCCTCGCCTACCTGCAATTACTCAATTGGCTCTATGGCAGCGGATGGTCTTCAGTATTAGATGCAGCCAGCGTGGTGACTGATGACAGAGCAGATGCTGCAAAAAAGGAATATAGTGTATCCAGATTTCAATGGGCACATTAAGTAACGGCTGCAGCATTTCATATGCTAACACTACGGGCATTTGACATGTATCAGGAGTTCTTGTCCTCAGGAGAATATGTCAACTTTGAAGACTGGCGGATGCAGATTTGAGAACGACACCCCCATTTCACTACTGGGACACTGTGCTCAAGTTGGTTATTCCTGCAGTTTATGAAGTCACAGAGAACAGCTGACGACTTTAAACTCTATGTGGAAACCGTCGGGAGAATACTCCCATGGATGTTTGCCATGGATCACATCCATTATACATGTTGGCTAACTATACACATCCATTATACATGATGGCTAACTATACATGTAATGGCTTTGCGCCATCTACCAGACCAGTGTCCACTAGTCCATGATAACTTTCTAGCAGGACACTGTGTCACACAGAAAACTGCTCGCAGATTGTCATGTATGACACATGATCAAGTACATGAGCAACAAAATGCCATTGTGAAGGGAGATGCTGAGATTATTTGGACCAGCGAGAATGAAGCAGCATTGAAACGCTGGATGTTGGCAGGCCTTGAAGTCAGAAGGATGCTTAGTGAGTACAATACCAGACAGACGAATGTGAAAAATGTTGTTGAAGTGATAGATGAGTAGGGTAATCCATTCACATATGACAGTACAGGCGTGGTCACGCTAGATACCAAAGTCGTCATGTCTGATACAGTCATTGAATCAATTTGTACAGCTGAAGAAATAAGAACAGAGCAATATCAGACATTCGCACAAGACCGATTGGCCGGTTCCTCCGAGTCTTTCTGCGAGTCAATTCACAAAATCGGCTTCCACTCTTCAAATCGCAATGAAAGGATGTCTCTAAAGCAAATAAGAAAACAAAGGGTGTTAAAAGTGATGTCGAGTTGTTTTCACGAATGTACATCTCCAGTCAGTCCATAGACGGTGATCTAGATACTTTCTCCGGGCATGAGAATCACCCGCAGCCACCAGCCTTGGCTGACAATGTGATGCGCCAAACTTCAAAATCTGATCTCACCACCTGTCTGGAGCCAGCAGCTGAGGAAAACGATGATGAAGACCCACGACCTGATGTCAAGATCATTGACGGAGCTGCCCTTGTCCATACACTCGACCCGAAAAGAGACAGCTGCATAGACGTTCGATGATCACGTAACACTGGTATTCCTGCCATATATCGCCAAACAGCTACAGTATGTGTCAACTAGATGCCGTGTGGGGTGTCTACAGAACTGACAGCTTGATATCCCAGATACGAGCAAGCAGGGGCAATGGGGACCCATTGTGAGTAGCAACAAACACCCGGTTACCTCCAAGCTGGAAACAGTTTCTCCGTGTGGATTCAAACAAATCAGGTTTATTTAACTACTTAGCTGGTACTATGCAGACGATTGAGCCTCCGCCAAACAAGCTTCAGATCACAACACGTGAGGACACGCTACTGTCCATGCCGCAGTGCAACATATCCCAGTTAGCGCCATGTACCCATGAAGATGCTGATGGGAGAATGTTGCTACATGCTGCTCATGCCGATAAACAAGGTCATCGCAATAGTATTTTACAGGTCATCGATGCAGATGTGGTGGTATTTGCCATCTGAACTGCTCAAGTTATCCAATAATGTAAACTTTGGGTAGCATTCAGTCGTAGAAAAACAGTTCACCATGTCTCAAGAGACCGTATCGCAGTGTCACTTGGAAATTATGTATTGGTCACGGGGTCTACTATTCATGCATGCTATCTCAGGCTGCGATAGTTTCTTCATTTTTCTGAATGGGCAAGAAGGCCATGTGGTAGTCTGCACAAAACTATCTAACTCACCAAGCCTGATCACCGATCAAGATATGGAGACGCTAGAAAGATTTGTAGTTTTCCTGTACAAGTGCACGTCGACGTTGACCACAGTCAACAGCCTCTTTGTATCCGGAACATGGCAGCTGGACAACAACGCATTGCGACAGCATGCCAGCCGTGCTGCCTACCGAGCTGGCCATTTATGGAGCAACACTAGTCACAACTCCAAACCTACCTGATCCGACGGAGTGGGCTGGGCAAAAGAAGGGAAGCACTTGGTTTTCTGTGTGGAGCCTGAAACTTGAGGCTGCGATGGCCGGCAGGGATTTGGTCTGCAACTGTACTGGCATGTGCGAATATGGCAAGGATAATCTCCCATGCACACAGCTCTGTGTATGTGAAGGACAGTGGACATGACATTTCGAGTATCCATGCGTTATGCAACAGTAATTGAGTCAAATGGTTAAACAATTATATTTTGGAAGTAATATATCTTCTTTTTTTTAAATTTTACAATTTGCCAATACTTCTATAATGCAATGTTATTATAATACACATGTCCGAACAACTTTCTGCATAGTTCTAACTTGTGTTGGTCAACAATTATGAGACAACATTGGGTGTCCATTTTGACAATTTGCCACGCTTTGATACGTAAAATAGTAGTATTATAATCCAAATTACGTAATAGGCATTCAATATGTGCACATACACATTATAGTAGTCAGTTTTGTTTGTTTGTTTATTCGAATAACCTGACCTGGTGCCAGGTCCATACCACACCAAGTCACTTTGTCACTTCCTCTAAAATAGGATTACGAATAATCGTAATACTCACATAAGGGGTATAACCAGATTCAACTGTCACATACAAAATGCCAAAGACGTATGTGAGGGCCAAACCAGTTATTCATTCGGAATTCAACATGAAGCTTGAGCATCCGCTTTCCGCCAAATTATTGAGCTACACCATCTTTTAATTTCATCTGGTAAGGACTTTATTTTTTGTTGGCTCCCAGTCATACTGGTATCGAGGGCAATGACAGGGCAGATAGTGCTGCCAAGGCCGCCCTGGAGCTACCGACTTCTAATTTTCCTGTTTGCTATCATGATTTTAAATCATCCATTAACTAATTCATCTATGATACAATGCAGGCCCGGTGGGATCTGCTCACAGATAACAAACTTCATGCTGTTAAACCGACTTTGGGCGAATGGACTCCTGTCTACAGACATGTACGCCAGGATGAGGTTGTCCTTAGTCGATTGCACATTGGACATACACCACTAACGCATTCGTATATGCTCAAAGGTGAGCCGCGTCCATGGTGTATTCCATGCCACAGCGCATTTACCGTGCAACACATCCTACTGGACTGTATCGACTTTGCTGATATTCGACGCAAAAACTTCATTGGTACTTCACTTGCGGAGTTATTAAGGTTTGCTTAGCTTTCTCCATGAAACCAACTTGTATCGGAAAATCTAATTTTATCATTGTATACATGTTGCTCATTTATATTGTTCATCATAGTTTTTGTTTTACCCTAATCATTTGATTACATACCACGTCCAACATACTATTTTACTATTATGTTCTTCTTCATTTAAATTGCTTGGCCCTAAATGATACTCTTTTGTGTTGATGAGCCGTTAAGAACCATTCCATTCGGAATTCCGGTAAGGATGAACCCCGATCGTTAAATTACCCATCGCATGCTCCCACCTTCCACCCACAATAGTAGTCAGATTATATGCAACTTGGATTAGAAAATGTGCCATTATGATTAAAAAAGTATAACCAGTTTGCATATTATGCGTATTTTGTGATTTCCAGGAAACTAAAATGGCGGCCATCTTGAATTACAGTGGTCTAGCTATATCATAGCTACATTTAAACACCTTCAACAAAGTCCATATATATGAAAACATAGGTATAGACATAAAAATCAGTATATCAGTATATCTCGCTTCTATCTCAATTTATTGCCATTTCTTTATTTACCAAACGCGGATGGCGGCCATCTTGCATTTTGAGGAGTTTACGTACCTCGGATCAAATGTATCCCAATTTATTTGAATTCGGCATACCTTAAAACCCCTGTATACAAAGTTTCATGCTTTCCTCCAAAAGGAAACATCTTTTTTGTTTATCCGCCCTACTAATAGTCAAATTACAAAGTGTGAATCAAAGTTCTTATAAAGTGCACCCCTTTACCATGCGCTTAAGAGCCATCTGGTTATTTTTTTGAAAAGCAGCATCCCCCCCCCATCCATCCGCAGCCCCACGTGGTGTGCCGACTGATCTAATTTCAGGAAGCTCACAAATCAGTGTTTCACTCTCACGTCGCGCTAAATGCAAAAGGCTCAGTGTAATTTACTTATTCGTGTACGTAGCTGTACAATATTTCACTACCTTAAGCTTGCAATAGCACCTATTCATATATTTGAACTTTTCTTGATAACATACCCTGTACTAGAATTAATTGTATCGTTTATGTTAAACAAATATGCAGAAAAAAGGTTATATCAGTTTACACAGACAGGACTTTATTTTTTGACGGTAACTGGTATCGTCGGAAACTGGTTACATACATATATAGAAACTCCAAGCCCGTATACATGCTATTAGCTACCATTTTGAGCCTGCTATCAAGCGTTTTTAAATTGTATTTACCAATGCGAACGAGACTGTATATGTGTCGCATTGTCCCTTTAAGTGGTACCGACCAACTTAGCTAGCTCACTGACTAAATAGCCGAGTATAGAGAGAGCTACAGCTTCCGTGTGTTGGCAGTCTGAAGAACGAATCCAGTTTACTTACGACAGGCATCTGTGGAATAGAAAATAACATGATTGGTGAAATGTGAAAGTCATTTCACGTTGTGCTATATGAATATTTAATGAAAGGTACTTATTAATTTGTTGTTCGTATTTGAAATGAATGGAGTTTTAATTAAACTACTTTATATTGTTTTGCAATTATTGTAAATTAATGCTCAAAATGACTGTAAAGATTTTTAACGAAAGCAAACGTTGCTTAAGTTTAACTCATATGTTCGAAAAAAAAACCATATATCTGGCGGAAAAAAAAACAATACCCCAATTTTCACATTTCCATATCTCACATGCTATGTGCAGTATCTCAATATACGTTCTCATAGTATCAATTCATGCCAGTATCTCTTACATTTAATAAAATCATGATCGAAAAATGCAAATGCCGGAATTCATTGTATTCTACAAATGGAAAATTCAACAAATTAAATAAAACTCGTCAAAGTCTTGTTAACGTTTTAAGCACCAGGACATTTCTGTGCTGTAGTTATGCTATGCTGCACAAACTCGCATGTCTGATATTGACTGGTAGCTTTATGTGATACAGTTCCAAATTTCCATTCATAATTTGTTATCTCAATACTGGTGGATATGCAATGTTATCTCAATACTGGTGGATATGCAATGCTATCTCAATACTGGTGGATATGCAATGTTATCTCAATACTGGTGGATATGCAATGATGCTAAACAAGAGGGCAATGATGGCCCTATATCGCTCACCTGTGCAATGTCACAACAATCAAGCAAATACTGGTATGTAAAGTTGTCACTACATATACATCAAAATAAGCCCATGACAGGCACAACATGTCAATGCGACAAAGTTGAGAAGTCACCAGGGTAGGAGTTGTCTCGCGATATGTACAGATATATCTTACACAGCTTTGAGAGGTTTGGAGACCACAACAGGATGCTTCCAGCCTACTTTTTACTGCAATCCTTAGATTTTATGTATTTTATAACCATATTCCGTAATAAAGTTGACCCCTATTTGACCCCCCGGTCCATGCCCATTTTTGACCCAGAGGTCACCATTTTAACAGCTTTGAAAAAGCATTGTAAATCGATCATTCCTGTCAAGTTTCGTCGAAATCGGTCTGGTGGTTCGTGAGAAGATTTTTAAGAATTTATGCTATTTTTAGACGGCGGCCATCTAGGATTAACGACGACCGCCATTTTAACAAAACTGAAAAGGCTTTACCAATGAACCATAAGTGCGAAGTTTGGCCACCAATGGCCAAGCGGTTTGCATGAAGAAGACATTTGAAATATCTAATATAATAAAATAACGACCTTTTGACCTTTCAGCGGCCATCTTGGATGATGTAATCATCCGATTCGATGAAAAAAGCACCACAGTGATCGCTTCATCAATACCTTTGATTTTATATATTAAAAGACCATATTCCGTCAAAAATGAAATTTGATCTCTATTTGACCCCATTTTTGACCCAGGGGTCACCATTTTAACAAATTTGAAAAAGCATTGTACATCGAATAATTCTGCCAAGTTTTGTAGAAATCGGTCTGGTGGTTCGTGAGAAGATTTTTTAAATTTTGTGCTATTTTTAGACGGCCGCCATCTTGGATTAACGATGACCGCAATTTTAACAAAACTGAAAAGGCTTTACCAATGGACCATAACTGCGAAGTTTGCTACCAAAAGAAGACGTTTGAAATCTCTAATAAAATAACGACCTTTTGACCTTTCGGTGGCCATCTTGGATGATATAATCATCTGATTTCGACAAAAAATGCTCCTAAGTGATCGTTTCGTCCATACCTTCGAACTGATATATGACATGACCATATTCGGTCAATTGTGAAATTTGACCCCTACTTGACCCTCCTGCCCCGCCCATTTTTGACCCGGGGGCCACCATTTGAAGGAATCTGAAACATCGTTAACTATAGATCATTCATATCAAGCTTCGTCGGAATCGGCCAGGCGGTTCGTGAGAAGAAGATTTTTTTAGAATTTTACCTACTTTTCAACGGTGGCCATCTTGTATGTGACCCTGATTTTAACAAAAATGAAAAGGCTTGACACACTGACCATTACTGTGAAGTTTGGCAAATATTGGCCATGTGGTTCACGAGAAGAAGACGTTTGTAAGCTACATTGAAAGAACGACCTTTTGACCTTTCGACGGCCATCTCGGATGACGTAATTACCTGATATCGACAAAAAAAGCTCCAGAGTGACCGTCTCGTCGATACCATCGATTTGATATATGATGTGACATTTGACCCCTACTTGACCCCACGGGCCACGCCCATTTCATTTTTGACCCCGGGGTCACCATTTTAACAACTTTGAAAGAGCATTGTACATCGATCATTCCTACCAAGTTAAGAATGTATGCTATCTTTAGACGGCGGCCATATTGGATTAGCGATGACGGACGGACGGACGGACGGACGGACGGACGTTCCAACATTTTGGGTTTATGGGGTATTTCCATTGTTTGAAGAACAATGAAAAAGCCCCTAAACAACAATAGAGTTTATGAGCTTACGGAATATTACAAAGGAATCTTTTGTTCCTAACCCCGCCCCTAAGCTCTCAAACCCCCGGACGTTGGCCCGGACGGACGGACGGACGGACGGACGGACGTTCCAACATTTTGGGTTTATGGGGTATTTCCATTGTTTGAAGAACAATGAAAAAGCCCCTAAACAACAATAGAGTTTATGATGTTACGGAATATTACAAAGGAATCTTTTGTTCCTAACCACGCCCCTAAGCTCTCAAACACCCGGACGTTGGCGGACGGACGGACGCACACACGCACGCATGCACGCACGCACGCACATACGCACGCACGCACGCACGCACGCACGCACGCACGCACGCACGCACGCACGCACGCACCTACGAATGGATACTTGTTGGGTTTTCACTGTATAAAAAATAACAAAAAATACCCAACACTAACCCTAACCCTACCCAATAAGACCCCTAAAAAGCTTGCCCAACACACGAGAGGGCATATGTTGGGTACCTTTGTACCAAACAAGTACCCTCTCGTGTGCCCGGACGGACGGACGGACGGACATAAATTCAAACGGCAACTGGAACTATTATGTATAGAGCAACCCTCATTCAATTAACTTTGGCATGTTATGAGTTGAAACTGGCAGATGTCAGAGATAATTGTATGAAGTGATATTTTGAGTCATTATACTGAATTGTTTGCATATTTTCTGAGATATGACAATTTAACGTTGGGGTCATTTTTTATCTACCCGATATACAATACATGTATACCAAACAGTAACCCTCGAAACGTTTACCTAATGGTATTTAATGTCCGCATGCAGAATGATGATAACGGGTGGTTAATTCACATTTAAAATACAATAGAAATAACAGTAATGTTGTTGTGGCCCGAGACTAATGTTCACTTCATCCCTATTATAATGAGGATAACACAAGTATGACTTGCTCGACAAATCGGACATAATTGTCCCACAGGCGATTAAACTTCAGTCCATTCGCCAGTCGCTATTAAACTGTATAAAACATCTGCACATAGTATTGCAGAGACCACATCTGCCTATAGCACTGCACAGTGAACTGGAGAAGCTATACTGGCGACGTGACTGATGTTCGACTGCCCGTGTTTGAAACTTGCATACCCAGCTGGGTGGGCATGGTGAGTGTAGCCCCGGTATCGGCCCCCGAGTTGTCCCGGGGCACGGCGTCCGGCGTCTGGTCCTTTTGGCAGCTCCCGGGATTCACAGACGCCGCCGTGCCGTCAGACGACACAGCCTAGAGTGACAGACGACACATATATGGGATAGTATAATTGTGGCTAGCTCTCTATGGAGGTATGGACAGCTCCCTATGGAGGTATGGCTAACTCCCTATATAGTTATGGTCAACTCCCTATGAAGTTATGGCCAGCTCCCTATGGAGTTATGGCTAGCTTCCCATGGTATTATGGCTAGTTCCGTATGGAGTTATGGCTATCTCCCTATGGAGTTATGGCTATCTCCCTATGGAGTTATGGCTAGCTCCCTATGGAGTTATGGCCAGCTCCCTATAGAGTTATGGCCAGCTCCCTATGGAGTTATGGCAGCTCCCGGGATTCACGGACGCCGCTCCCTATGGGGTTATGGCTAGCTCCCTATGGTTTTATGGCCAGCTCCCTATGGAGTTATGGTTAACTCATATGGAGTTATAGCTAGCTGCCTATGGTGTTATGACTAGCTACCTATGTAGTTATGGCCATCTCGCCATTGGGTTATGGCCAGCTCCCTATGAAGTTATCGCTAGCTCTCTATGGAGTTATGGTTAGCTCCCTATGGAGTTATGATTATCTCCCTATGGAGTTATGGCTAGCTCCCTATGGTGTTATGACGAGCTCCCTATGGTGTTATGGCCAGCTCCATATGGTGTTATGGCCAGCTCCCTATGGAGTTATGGCTAGCTAACTATGGTGTTATGGCTAGCTCCCTATGGAGATAAGGCCAGCTCCATATGGTGTTATGGCCAGTTCCATATGGTGTTATGGCCAGTTCCCTATGAAATTATGGCTAGCTCCCTATGGAGTTATGACTTGCTTCATATGTAGTTATGGCTAGCTCCCTATCGTGTTGTGGCCAGCTCCCTATGGAGTTATGGCTAGCTCCCTATGTAGGTATGGCCAGCTCCCTATGGTGTTATGTCTAGCTCCCTATTGAGTTATGGCTAGCTCCCTATGGTGTTATGACCGACCAGCTCTCTATGGTGTTATGGCCAGCTCCCTATGGTTTTATGGCCAGCTCCATAAGGTGTTATGGCTAGCTCCCTATGGAGTTATGGCTAGCTACCTATGGTGTTATGGCTAGCTCACTATGGAGTTATGGCCAGCTCCATATGGTGTTATGGCAAGTTCCATATGGTGTTATGGCGAGCTCCCATTGGAATTATGGCTAGCTCCCTATGGAATTATGGCTAGCTCACTATGGTGTTATGGTCAGCTCCATATGGAGTTATGGCTATCTCCCTATGGCTTGCTTCCTATGGAGTTATGGCTAGCTCCATATGGATTTATGGCTAGCTCCCTATGGTGTTATGACCAGCTCCCTATGGTGTTATGGCCAGCTCCCCATGGAGGTATAGCAGGCTCCATGTGCTGTTATGGCTAGTTCCCTAAGGAGGTATGGCCACCTCCCTATGGTGTTATGTCTAGCTCCCTATGGGGTTATGGCTAGCTCCCTATGGTGTTATGACCAGCTCCCTATGGTGCTATGGCCAGCTCCCTATGTTGTTATGGCCAGCTCCATATGGCCAGCTCCCTATGGAGTTATGGCTAGCTACCTATGGTGTTATGGCTAGCTCCCTATGGAGTTATGGCCAGCTCAATATGGTGTTATGGCCAGTTCCACATGGTGTTATGGCCAGCTCTCTATGTAAGTATGGCTAGCTCCCTATGGAGTTATGGCTAGCTCCCTATGGTGTTATGGCCAGCTCCCTATGGAGTTTTGGCTAGCTCCCTATGTAGTTATGGCTTGCTTCCTATGACTAGCCCCATAAGGTGTCATGGCCAGCTGCCTATGGTGTTATGGCTAGCTTCATATGTAGGTATGGCTAGCTGCCTATTGAGTTATGGTTAGCTCCCTATGGAGTTATGGCTAGCTGCCTATGGTGTTATGGCCAGCTCCCTATGGTGTTATGGCTAGCTGCCTATGCAGTTATGGCTAACTCCCTATGGCGTTATGGCTAGCTGCCTATTGAGTTATGGTTAGCTCCCATTGAGTTATGGCTAACTGCCTACGGTGTTATGGAAAGCTCCCTATGGAGTTATGGCCAGCTCCATATGGAGTTACGGCCAGCTCCCTTTGGAGTTATGGCTAGCTCCCTATGGAGTTATGGCTAGCTCACTATGGTGTTATGGCTAGCTGCCTATGGAGTGATGGCCAGCTCACTATGGTGTTATGGCTAGCTGCCTATGGTGTTATGGCTAGCTGCCTATGCTGTTATGGCCTGGTCACTATGATGTTATGGCCAGCTTCCTATGGAGTTATGGCCAGCTCCATATGGTTTTATGGCTAGCTCCCTATGTAGGTATGACCAGCTCTGTATTGAGGTATGGCTAGCCGCCTTTGGAGTTATGGCTAGCTCCCTATGGAGTTACGGCTAGCTCCCTATGGTGTTATGGCCAACTCCCTAGGGATTTATGGCTAGCTCCCTATGGAGTTATGGCTTGCTGCCTATGGTGTTATGGCTAACTCCCTATGGTGTTATGGTTAGCTGCCTATGGTGTTATGACCAGCTCCATATGGTGTTATGGCTAGCTCCCTTTGGAGTTATGGCTAGCTCCATATGGTTTAGGTAGTCTATGGAGTTAGGCTAGTCCATATGGAATTATGGCTAGCTCCTTATGGTGTTATGGCTAGCTCCCTAAGGTGTTATGGCTAGCTCCCTATGGTGTTATGGCCAGCCCTCTATGGAGGTATGGCATTAGCTGGCCCTTTATGGTAGTGGATGGCTACTCCCTATGGTGTTATGGATTAGCTGCCTATGGTGTATGACACCCTATCTCCCTATGGTGTTATGGCCAGTCCTTAGGTTATGGCCCTAGGCTCTCCTATATGTTATGGCTAGCTCCCCTCCCTTTGGTGTTATGGCCAGCTCCCATAGAGTTATGCTAGCTCATATGGTGTAGGCTAGCCTCTAGTGTTATGGTCAGCTCCCATATGGTGTTTTGGCCAGCTACCCTATTGAAGTTATTATGGCCTTAAGCTCCCTATTGGTGTTAGGCTACTCCCCTAGGTGTTTATGGCCCACTTCCCCTAAGGAGTTTATGGTCAGTTCCCTTAAATGGAGTTATGGCTAGCTCCCAATGGTGTTATGGCTAGCCTCCCCCTAATGGTGTTATGGCCCTAGCTCCCAAAGGAGTTTATGTTCAGTCCCACCCTATCCCGGAGTTATGGCCTATGCCTCCTAGTTGTTTATGGCCACTCCCTAAGGAGTTATGGTCATTTCCCTATGGAAGTTATGCTAGCTCCCTATGGTGTTATGGCTACTCCCCAATGGTATTATGGCTAGCTCCCTATGGTGTTATGGCTAGCTCCTATGGAGTTAGGCTACTCCCTAAGGGGTATGGCAGCTCCCTATGGTGTTTATGGCCCTTAGCTCCCTCCCAATGGTAGTTATGGCTAGCTCCCTATGGAGTTATGGCTGGCTCCCTTGGTAGGCTAGCTCCCTGGTGTTATGGCTAGTCCTAAGAGTTATGGCTAGTTCCCTATGGTGTTATGGCTAGCTCCCATATGGTGTTATGGCCAGCTCCCTAAGGAGTTATGGTCAGTTCCCTATGGAGTTATGGCTAGCTCCCTATGGTGTTATGGCTAGCTCCCTATGGTGTTATGGCTAGCCCTTGGAGTTATGGCTGCTCCAATGGTGTTATGGCTAGCTCCATGGTGATGGCCAGTCCCTAAGGAGTTATGGTCAGTTCCCTATGGAGTTATGGCTAGCTCCCTATGGTGTTATGGCTAGCTCCCTATGGTGTTATGGCTAGCTCCCTATGGTGTTATGGCTAGCTCCCTATGGAGTTATGGCTAGCTCCCTATTGTGTTATGGCTAGCTCCATGTAGAGCTCCACATTGTTCCGGTGACCCCGTCATGGAGAGACTACCAGGCTAGTGCCTTGTTGTAATGTTTATAATACAAGGCTAGGAAATCCGTAGCAATTTAGGCGCTCGCCACGAAACTCGTACTGGGCACACATTTTGGGATCTTAGGCGTTGAAGGCGTGGCTTAAGACAAAAACTAAACACTGGAACTTATTTCGCATGACCTACGCATATTTCTTAAGTGGTCATTACTTTGTTTGAAAACACTAGATGTACCCCCAACGGATGTTATTAATGTTGGTCCGTTTCCGAACCGAGCCTGGTGCATTTAACACCAACATACATTTATTGCCGGTCAGGGTATTGACAATTACGTATGAGGCGACTGGTTGATTTGACGTGGTAGATTTCTTAAATAAGCTTCCAAAATATGTGCCGCCTGCGTTACTAGTAATTTTGCCCAGATGTTCAACGCTTCTGAACATTACTGGCAATGCCAATTTACAATTAAGCAATTTCATTGTCTGAGCCTGAGCTGTAGCACGGCTGAGGCTCAGTCAATCAAGCTGCTTGATTTCAAGCACATTATTCAAGTATGTTGAATTAAAATAATGACACATATTTGCAAGATTGACAGGACTGAAGGTTGGATATCCCGATTAAATAGCAAAATGTCGTTTAATGCTTATAATTCTACCCCACTCCAGTGCCGTAGCCTCATTGAGTTGTTTATTTTTTTCTAAATACATAGAAAAGGCCGTGGATAAAATGGACCCGTGACCTATCCTCTGGCCTCACCTATCTTCTGGCACTGTACTTCCTATAGCTACAATAATTCGCCTCCGATATGTTATCTACGGCTACAATTTGACCCATTCAAAAAATGTGAGCAACCGAAGTGCATACCCAAACCTGTTGTATGTAGGTCAAAATTTAGTAAACTGTATAGTTTATACATGTAAACAAATAATATTTGATGTTGAACTAGTAAATTGCCAAAATTAATAGAACAGGGAAATAATTTTCCGAAGGAAACCATATTTTCTCTAGTTGTTGTTCAACATTCAACATAACGAAATGAAGCTTTCAAATTTACAAGATATGCATGTAAATGTCAGATAAACACCTTGACACGGTAAAATAACCAATTTATGCATGTGTATGTTCTTTATTAGGTTTGAGGCGGCTTTCAGCTGCGCCGAAAACCTATTGTATTCGTTGTTTTTTTTTTTTTTATTCAGACGTTCAGTCTACAGCCCAAACCGCTGGTCGGATCGACTTTAAATTTTGCATGCCGATTCGGATCAAGTGTGAGCAGAGACTCAGAGATTTTCAGAAATCTCTTAATGCCACTTTCCACGAAACCGGAAGTGACGTCATACTTTCTATAACTTCCTTATTTTCCAACCGATTTCAAAAATTCTTTTTGCATTGGAAAGCTGACAAAATTCTCTATCTAGAATTCACTGACAGTTCTCGGCTATCTGGTCAAATAAAAGAGCTATAGGGATTTGAAGTTGAAAAATGTACATACTTTGTACAGTTTGTACAGTAATGTCAGCAACATAATTTCTTGCCAGTGTGATAGGGGAGTGTCAGGCGCATAAAAGATGATAATTTTCAGAGCTCTATCTTGACTATTTCCGGTTCTATTGGATGTCAAAGATGAACGTCTTTTTTTCAAGTTTTCAAAATAGAGCAAACGGATGTGACGTCAGTTTCGTTATTTATCAATATATTTCAAAATTTCTTGCTGCGGTCGATATTTCAGTCCATTTAGCTAAAACTTTCCCGCTTTGTGCCCGGCCTATGGTGAAAAACAAACGAAAACTTCACTGGCGGAATATTGCTCATATGTAATTTCCGTTTTATTAGGTGTATTTACAAATGGCGTAAACTGCAATTTAGGGGCGATAACTATCGAAAAATAATCATCCGCTGACTTACGGGCTCCCTCCATCTACACCAAACTGCTGGTCGGATCGACTTCAAATTTTGCATGCCGATTCGGATCAATGTGTGAGCAGAGACGCAGAGATTTTCAGATATCTGTTAATGCTACTTTCCACGAAAACGGAAGTGACGTCATACTTCCTATAACTTCCTTATTTTCCAACCGATTTCAAGAATTCTTTTTGCATCGGAAAGCTGACAAAATTCGCTGATAGTTTTCGGCTGTCTGCTCAAATAAAAGAGCTATATGCATTTGAAGTTGAAAAATGTACATACTTTTCAACGATTTTGCCGAATTTCGGCTGATAACGGGTGGTCTTTACAAACGTTTTCCAATTTGTACAGTACTGTCAGCAACATAATTTCTTGCCAGGGTGATAGGGGAGTGTCAGCTGCATGAAAGATGATAATTTTCAGAGCTATATCTTGACTACTTACGGCTCTATTCGATGTCAAAGATGAACGTATTTAAGTTTTCAAAATAGAGCAAACGGATGTGACGTCAGCTTTGTTATTTATCATTCAATTTCAATTGTTTTTGCTGTAGTCGATATTTCTGTCCTTTAGCTAAAACTTTGGCTGAGGATCGAACCCGGTATCCCTCGCTCCGAGCCCATCGCTCTACCTCTAAGCTAACCGGCCCCACATCGGTGTGACGATGTGAACACAATAATGTTGGACTGTTCATTCTAAAACTTCAGAAATTCTTTTTGCAACCGATAGTTTACACCTTGGGCTAAAGCTTAGTTACACATGAAATCAATGTTTGAGGCTCAAACCGTTGATGCAGCTCAAGCTGCTCTAGTTAATAATGTATTGATACAGCTTGGACAGTTTTATATCGCTAACATATCAAACACGCAGGATAACCGATTGAAAAATCACTCTTCCATGTGTCACATTAAAATGTGGTTAAATTGCTACCCTCTCGAGAGGTATGGAGCGGGTAGCAATTTTGTTTCTACTATTTCCTAGTGAATTAAAAATATTTCTGATTGCTAGTCCTATAGTAGTCCCAGTCATTGCATATATATATGTGGCTGTGACTGGGGAAATTGTGCCTGTAGGGTTTGCGACCAGTGTAGATCCAGATTAGCCCGTACAGTCTGATCATGATCTGCACTGTTCGCCATTTCATCAATGAAATTCCCGTCATGCTTCTAACAAGCCGCAATTACCAGGCTACATGAGTGTGATATTTGATCAGGTGCTACACATAAGCACAATTTCTCAAGTCACAGCCACATATACATACAGATGTACTTACAAAACAGGCGAATCTGTAGAAGTTGACGTTGTCGATGTCGCTGTCCGTGTCATTCGCGTTGTACACGGTGATGTAGTTGGCGCCCCCTAGCGGCACCGTGTCCACACACCACACTGTGTCCGACTCTGTAACAGGTGTAATATAGAGACGATCTCACGTAGGTGTTAATTTTATGATATTTATTAACCATATTATCTTATGAATACTATTTCACAAATAGCATATTAAATATATTTTATTTATTGAATAAGCACAGTATCATACTGTACTGATCACTGTGCGTGTTTCTTGTAGCGGTCTCATTCACATACATGCATGTATTGCACTTGTTCATTATGATTGTTATGGACTGTGTTATTACATTGGGAAAGCACATTTTATGCATTTAACTACACACTTATATACTTGTACATTGTACATGTAACAATATTGATGCATATACAAACAATGCGTTGAATAATGTTTAGCTACTGGTTTGCCGTTCAGTTTTGATCAACAATCCAAAATGTTCACACTCGTGTCGGAACATTCACGGAATATGCTATATTGCTGGGCGGTGTCTGGTTCATTTGCACTCGAAGTGAGAAAGTTGACTGTTGAACGTCTCCCCAAAACAGTCTAGTGTCCTCGACACAAATGGACAAGTGCAGTGAATGGACGTAGTGATTGTTGTAAGTATAGTCCGAGCTACAAGGCACCGAACCTTGTTTTGTTATAGATGCAACGTTTTTTTGCTGTTTCTACATGTCTTTGCCGAGCTGATTCCGAATCCGTTGAGTGCCGCTTCGAAAACCTTGAGCATTTTTGTAGAATTGCATACATCCAAGATGGCCGCCAGTTTTCACCAATATTTGTTATTTAGGAAAATATATGATGCATTTCGGTGATGTAAATGTTTAAATTATTAGCATATGGTAACATTAAATATTTATGGGAACTTCTAATTGTATACGACACAAGCATCATATGGAAAAAATCAAAATGGCCGCCGTGTTTAGAAAAAAATCTCTATTTCAACTCAAATTTATATTTCAGCATTTTAGCCGTCAATATGAGGGGTTACAACACAACGACGTTGGATAGACCGCATATGCCAATGAAATTAATGAGCTCACTTTTATTAAATATGGCCGCCAAATGCAAATGATTACGATAAACATAAACACATAATGTATTATATATATATAATATGTCACATATTTGTCGATGTACATATTATCAATGGTGCAGTATGGTCTTTCTTTCAAATATACACACCTATATAGACTCTTGTGGTAACATAGAATAAATCTGTATCTACATTCCTCTAGGAAGGCGAAAATCAAGATGGCCATCATGAAAAAAGCAATTGTGTAGTGTTTAAACTGATATTATATAAATATCAAGTTAATATGTATAATTGGTGTTACAGTACAGGTATCCATGTAACTATCATGTTCAAGCAGTCAGAAGAGTAGAACATCCAGGCTGTGGATTGACTGTCTTATCAGACCTATGTTGTTCATGCTTGCATTTGTGAGGGCAGAGCGCGAGGAAGAATTGCTGCTTCATCTGTCAGCGGTTGGAAAAATGCTGCATTACTTCTTTGCAATGTGAACTACGCTCGCTACGGATTATATTGCCTACGTAGTATGCAGCGCCTTCATTCCGCAGTTCTGAAATGATTGCTGAAGGGCGAACACTTGATGCACCACCAATATGGTATGATCTATTCATTGAGAGTACCTACATGAGATATGGCAAAGGACCATCCGGCATTAATGGCTCCACACTGAATGAATCAACTCTTAACACCTGTGCCCCTCTCTCTCAGCATCTTTTTTTAAACTGAAGAGTAACATAGAGGCAATTCAGGAAGGTGCCACACAAACAGCGATCACGTCTCAAAAGGAGGAGCAGGCTACTTGAATCAACGCAGATTCAGCTGATCGAGGGAAAATACGTGAAGCACTCACTACAAGCATATACAGTATTTGACAACAGTAGCCACCTAACAGGCATATTACAGGACATGTCATTGATGACTAAACCGTAAATGTCGATGAAGTAATCACGATTGGGACTGATCAGTGGATGGACTATCAACGTAAGTTGCCAACACGCTTTCACAACAAGCTGAACAAGAACGTCAACATTCCGCGTTTGAAACAAGACAAAATGCAAAAATTCATGAGAGCAATAAGGTCGTTAACACCGAACTCATATATGCAAGAGTAATTGGGATCATGGCATCATCCAGGGATACCGTTTCTACCGCAACTCTGTTATTTTATGAGTTAGCACCTTATGCTATGTTCGACGATGGTGGTGAAATGCGATAAACAAGCAAGTCAGCGCTGCAAAACAAGCAGAAACAAGTAGAACGCAGCCAACTAAACATGTTGTTATTCTGGACATGTGCGTTATTGTATGGACCATCCCTTGGCCATCATCACATGCAACGGTATCCACATTTGTCAGTGCAGCTGCAAACACAGCTATACATCAGCTGTAGATATGTAACGTTATGCACGTTGTCTGACAAATACTATGCGAACAGCATAAAGTCAGCATGCCGAATTACACTTTCAAAGGGATTCATCCATGTGTACCAGCTTACTAGAGAATCTCTAGTACCAAAACAAGACATCACATTGGCAGTTACTGAAATTAAAGTGCAGATCATGAAGCTGATTGAGGATCACCTGTGTTCCATAAACGTCCCTGATGGCAAGCGGATGATCGTAACTGGCCTAGGTTCTCACCATATATATATGTTGGTACAGTAGTAGGGCAGTCGCTCACGAGGAAGCTGACGTCCTAATAGCGTACCACACGATTAATGACACTCGCCAATTGAAGTAGTGAGTGAGGACACGGAAGTACTTGTAATACTTGCCCATCACATACTCTCAGAAACGAATGATATGCCACAGAGAGTACAGTTAATAATAGTCAAGTAAAAGAAGTCGGTTATCGATGTCAACCACGTCGTGCGAACACAGGCGAAAATAATGCCAAAACCTCATGGCAGCTCATGAATTGACAGGGTGTGACAGTGTGTCGTACTTTGCCGGTATAACAATGCCACTGTCTTGAATATACTGGAGGCATATACAGCGACATTGAAACTAGGAGACCCAGCAACTTCCATTGATGAGTTAACTGGATCGGCTTTACCATATGTTGCCATACTATATAGCCAGGAGACCGTTGAAATGCGCACCACCTAAGATAAACAGCTTTTCCCCTACAATGCCCGCTTTTCGTCCCCACTGTACACATGCACATTACCAAGCTGTCATGTGGGGAGCTGCTGGCATGTCTGCACCTCCAGCTCTGGACCCACAAAAGTATGGATGGGAGAAGAAAGCATCTCATGTATACATCGAGGGGGAGCGACGAGTTGTGTCTGATGAGGTTCTTAATGTGATCAGTGGATGCATTCAGGAACAGGTGCAAATCAATACTCTGCACTTGTAATCAATCAATATTCGCTCACGTGCACATAGTTCTGCAAGTGTAGGGGTGAGGTTGCATGTAAAACTCCGCTGAAAGTGTTATATCATGAGGACATTGTTAATAGCAACAATGAAAATGACGATGTTAGAGGATGCTAACTGTGTTCATGTTATGTTCAACGAAACTCGCATACTGGTTACTGGTTACTGATTTGAGATAATCATCTGCCCGTACCATATAACCGGTTGCTACACAATAAATAAATGTTGACATATATACACGTATATAATATATATGGGACATAAATCTGAAAGAGCCGGAAATATTTTATTTTTTACCTATCAACCGATCCTTATCAGTTGACACACTCATTCAGCCAGATCATAGTTCACATTATTTACCAGAGGTTAACTCGGTTGTTCAGTGACATAATATCAATGAGTGCAATCCCCGATATGACGAAGATGGGCAGGTTGATCTGGATCTAAACTGGCCTCAAGGCAATGACTCCGGTTTTGTCAGATAATGACTCATACAGTATTATAATAGCAATTAGTTATCCAACAGTTGTCAATGTAACATGATACCCTCATGTGAAGCTATGTCACCTAAATATATAGATACATATGTATCACATTGTATATTATTTGTCGGTCATCTTGGATTATATGGCTTTCTAGAGATCATGACATAAATCTCAGATTCACCATGCGAATTGTTTACAATTCCCATCTAACCTCGTACACTGTATAATTTATATATACTATTACTGATGAGAGCAATTACTATTCTACCTGCTATATATCGCATACTGATATTTCGCGGCCATGTTCAGCTTTGTATATGATGTGTGTAATGTATTCGTGTTTGTATTTACTTTATGAAGTTATCAATGTGAGTTGCTCTCCCAACATATCCCAGTTCCACAATTATATTGTGAAATATTTAATTTTATCGCGTTTACGTATAACAATATTTTTGGCAGCCATTTTGAATTTATACTGCAGATAAAAATATCGAATTAATTAATAAATTTACCTGATCCTGAAAACTAAATTATAGCATTTTAAATTATTAAAATAGAACATATGCATGCCAATATATGGCACATTGTTAAAAACTGGCGGCCATCTTGGATTTATGCATTTCTACAAAAATGCTCATGGTTTCGAGAGTGGCACTCAACGGATTCGGATTCAGCGCATCAAAGACATATAGAAACTGCAAAAAAACGTTGTATATATAACAAAACACGGTTGGACCAGGTGTGCATGGGCTCTAGCCTGGACTAGTATCCATTTGTCCTGTCATATAGAATACCAGGTCTATTGATATCAAGTTAATGAGGCAAGGCTAGGAGACGTGACTGTATGAATTCAGAGGCTCGACGAGGAATTCATACCATTTCCGAGCCGAGTATGATAAACTTGATATAAACATACAGTATGCTGATGTTCTATTGTACATATCAGATAATGTTTTATGCTAGCCGATGGTCAAATATAAAATAGTTTTCGTTGAAAAGAACGAGGATGTGTTGCGTATTACACTATTTTCATTCATATGATCACTTTTTCATTACATGTTTGAATGAATTTTGGACAAAGATATCGTTTTCAGCAAAATCGGAATTAGCAAATCTTTCCAGTCACTAGAATTTCTAATCATATGATATAAAGTTCAACTTAAAGAATATGAATGTATTAATATCATACTTAGCCAAATAGCATACTGCATTTATAAATCACATTTTATTGATGATAAAATGTAATGTTCCAAGGATCGATTATGTTAAAAATGATGTATTACGATTTATTGATTGTCTCAAAAGTCATGGAGAATCGTTCACAAAAATATGATACATTCAATAAGTTCTGAAATAATTTGAAAGAGTTACTGTAATAATCAACACATACCCTGCCGCTGACATGTATATATATCCTATAATAATAACTACTACCATTACCATTAACTATGCTAGCTATAAGGACACTAAATAGTCTCCGCCTAGCACAAACAAGCCCGATCGAGGTCTATATTGCTGTTCCTCAGATCGGTAATAACATATACTTGTAAATATATTAACTGTTTTCTGTCTGTCAAAACCTAGTCACATATCTGATAGAAGTGACTCTTGAGATAATATACACATATTATTAAACAGTCTGATCTGGATCCACACTGTTCATCATATTATTATTGTTTTGCAAACATTTATAACCCAATATTATATGTACATATATAACAATACTATTAAATACTATATATACAGTGCAACCCCTCTAAACCGGACACTCCGAAAAAATTGATATTTAATTTACATGTGTTTTGATGTTATGTGTCTCTGATTACAATGACTTTTCATGACTGCAAAACACTATAATGTGCCATAAAGCACTAATATGTCTGATTTACAGTGGAACATCCCAAGGTGTCCGGGTTTGGAGAGGTTCCACTGTACGTGTAAATATTTTTGAATGAGCATAAGAATACACTTATAAAATACCCAATTTTACTTCGAACAGACAGCTCATATATGCAGTCTGTCCACAGTCCAATCGGTTATATATTTGCAACAACAATAAATCACGACATCTATTAAATGTGAAACAATCAGCGTAGACTCCAACCATAACGCACATCCGTGCGATCAAAATCTGAGTCCACACAGCTTGTCATTATAATATTAACTGTATCAGAATATTTTGCAAATTAATATCGATAACCTTTTGAATTTGACAATAATTGTATGTATTGTGAGATCCAATAGTGTGAATCCTACCGGGCATAGCCACGGTCTGATCGGCTCCACACTATAGGTCGCTGACTTTGTTATACATGTTTGTTATGTATAGATACAAACAAAAAATAGATATATATAAATAAACGGGTTGTCCACTGACAATTCCAAAAAAAATAATATTGTCATTCATGAACGCCAATTGACGCCGTTCACAAGGAAACGTTACTTTTCAATTCGTTGTAACCCTGGTATACGTTGCTGTTCGCTGCATGATACCACATTATGTTAACAATCAGTTCCCCCGTATGTATTCGGCCAATACAATGCCTGCCTGATCAATTGTCATACATGACACTTACGGGAGTAGGCGACGTTTGTGGCACATTGGGCGAGGTCGAACGTCATCTGGGCGTGGTCAGCACACAGGCTCCATCCACTGGTGGTGACGTCACATGTCTCTGCCCCGCTCGCCGCCGTGTGGGCGTAACCATAGGCGCCCAGGAAGTTGTACGGGCAATGGATCCTGGCTGATTGTAAGCTATCTAAATTAAGAAACATACGATAACCAATTAAAAGGTGGCTGACATTTAATCACCAATGGGATACATGTGCATACACTTATAATAATGCTTTACTGATGTTATAGGTGCCGTCAAAAGTGCAAAGCCAGTTGTAATAGCTAACCATTAATTTGAAATAGTGTTGCTAGTTTGCAATCAAACTATAGTTTACATAAACCTATCTCTCTTACCTGACCTGCAATATCAAGGTGCAATACCGGCAATACCACGTGAACCAGAACTATTTGATTTAATGATCTGGATTCATCCTTACCGGAATCCCGACCGAATACCTGATTTGGACCTCATGTACGGCTTTGGCATACGTGAGAGTTGAATCTGGTAATACGCCTTATATGAGTAATATGATTAGTCATAATCTTTTTACTTCTAGGGGAAGGGGCTAAATGACTAAGTGTGGTATGGACCTGGCACCATGTCGGGTAATTCTAATTTCAGGGCTGAATATATTTGTTTTCGATGTTAATATTCCGTTCTGAGTTTGGGATTTTCCCTCAATGCAGCAGTTTAAATACAGGATCGAGCCCGTAAGCCCGGCCTTAAATGACCTTAGCTGTTAATAGGCGTTAAACACCAATACATAAACAATCAGAAATATTTTACGACCTTTTAATGATTTTCACAGCTATTTTGCTCAAACTTGGATCATCATACAGCGCACGGTATGTTGGTTATTATTATAGTGCTTGAATATCACATAAATAATATTTCTGATTACTATTAAATATTTAACAGTATCATGATAAGCATACAGTGTCTTAAGGTTGAGATTTGCAGACTGGCAGATTATCTCAGATTCCATTACAATGCTGAACTCGGTGACCAGGTCATGTACAGGTCGTGGTCACGTGACTGATATGGCGCCACCTACTGGCAAAGTGGCAAAGATATTTATAAAATAGGGATACTGTCTTCTGATTGGTCAGATCTACACTGCTGACCCATGAAATACAGGTCTGTTGTGGTCACATGACCAATGGTTCCCTTCATTCATAATATTGCTTGTAGATTGTGTTTTTAATATCGACATAATTGCAAATATTTCCTAAACATACACAATTTGTAAACCCAGATTTTCCCCATAGGTATAACATATATAGATGAGTCATATGTGACAGTGACTACAGTCTTGAACATGTCATTATTGTGTAAATCCTGAATTTGATCAGAATTCATCATATTATGCAAGAGATTGCCAGTTTCTATGAGAATGGAATGTTGACATTTGCTCTGAACGATACAGTACATTTGGTATGACATGAGAAATCATGAGAACTAATTATAAGTTTATACATGTATTATGTTGAATGTTATTTGCATTTAGAAGCTGGAAAACAAACACACATGTAGAATTTGCAGGAATATTTCATGCTAGAAACCTGCCATTGTATGAATGCTGCATTTTCATTGGTTAATGGTTAGGGCTAACTAACGGTCTGTTTTAGAGTTGAGTTGGATTTTAGACTTTAGAGAGTAAACATTAGAAAGTATCTGTGTTAAAATAAATAAATTATTCCCATTCGAACGAGACGCCGCTATTACAGTATGCCGCTGTACAGGAGCACTTACATCGTCCCGAACCATCGAGTACCGTCAATGTAAGTAACATTCTCGAACACGCGCATCGTCAAAATAACCGGTATAACATAATGCGTGAGCTTTTCAATGTTTCAAACAGGATTTTGCGTGTGGCCATAACACTTATAGCCTTTGGTACGTCAAATATTATCAGAATTCGACTGCTTGTAGGGAATATGTTAAATAAATTCATCTATAAACATGGCGTAAATCATTACTTCGTAACCATAAAACCCATACTCTGATGTGCGATTTCTTCATTTGTTCTGATACTTATTATAATTGGGACCTTGTGAACAATATTCTCGAGCCACTACAGCATTTACGGCTATTTATATTGTATTTAAATGTGCAAAAAGGAAAGCTTAATGTCCACTAATATGTTCGAGTGGGTGGTTGGTTGGGTGAACGCGACGGCGTAAATTATCGGTCGGGTTCCTCCTTATAGGAATCACGATTTGGCTGGTTTGAGCCTCAGGTAAGTTTTTATCTTTGGCTCTTTTGTTACCTGGAATGTGAATTGGCCCATTAAAAAGCAGTAAGATTATTACTGACCCTACTGCTTTTGGGAGGGGGCCAATTGATTCTGGTGTGGCGAGGACATGGCATCGGATTATTCTGATTTCAGGGCTGAATATATAGTTTTTATATTGTAAATATTCATTTCTGATTTTCAGAGTCTACCCCCCCCCCCCCATTTGTACAGGTAATATATGGGATTTAGTACAAACCCGTTGACCCTGCTTTAATCGACCTTAGCTGTTGATAGGCCGTTAAACCCCAACAAACAAACAAAGCACACAAAGTAATATGTTCGAACAGGCGCGGACATTAGTGTATATAACTGCGATATACTAGTATGTATCAGGTAACAGGCCGCGTATCGATCACGCTGATTGGTAGCACACTGCTGAACCAGGTGTTGACGCTGCTACGCCGTACCGGTGTCAATCCGGAATGAATTATAAATGCTGTCATTGGATGACAGACGTCATATGACGTCAATGATGACATTGTAACAACGAAAACGCAAACAAAGAAACCGACATTACCTTGCACACACACGTACCCATGCAAAACATCACCGATTTGCGGTTCGGTTGTTGCAACGACACAAGTTCGTGCCCCGTCCGTTTATTGGGTGAAAGACATCACATAACGTTACCAAATGATCTTATTGTAATGACGAAAACGTAAGCAAGTCCGCATACCTTCCAACGAAATCGACAAAAGCTTGAACTACCGAACCACAAAGCAGCGAGGTCTTGCATACATGGGCACCATTGTCTTTGCTATGTGTCCTACGTCCGTTCATTTGCATGAAACTTCGACGCAGGCTGGTGACCATTTTGACTTGTTGTGTACATTATGTACTTACCGAGTTTGACCATCAGCCGGTATTCGCTGCCAGAGGCGGCAAAACTATCCTGGCAGATGACAGAGAGGTCGGTAATTGTGTTGGCGACGTTCGCGTATATACGGTCGTAGTTCGCGTTTCTCTCCACCCCTGTGGGCGATAGATGTTGTCATTGATTACAATCGTCGTTTATTTAGTATGCGAATGCAGTTCCAGCTAAGTTGGATCTAATTTAGTCTGCGAATTGTATGCCAGCTAAGCTGGACCTAATTTAGTATGCGAATGAATGCTAGCTAAATGCCAGCAAAGCTGGATCTAATTTAGTATGCGAATGTATGCCAGCTAAGTTGGACCTAATTTAGTATGCGAATGTATGACAACTATGCTGGATCTAATTTAGTATGTGAATGTATGCCAGCAAACCTGGACCTAATTTAGTATGCGAATGTATGCTAGCCAAGCTCGATCTAATTTAGTATGGGAATGTATGCCAGCTAAGCTGGATCTAATTTAGTATGCGAATGTATGGCAGCTATGATGGATCTAATTTAGTATGCGAGTGTATGGCAGCAAACCTGGACCTAACTTAGTATGCGAATGTATGCCATCAAACCTGGACCTAACTTAGTATGCGAATGTATGCCAGCCAAGCTGGATCTAATTTAGTATGCCAATGTATGCTAGCAAACCTGGACCTAATTTAGTATGCGAATGTATGCCAACAAACCTGGACCTAATTTAGTATGCGAATGTATGCCAGTTAAATGCCAGCAAAGCTGGATCTAATTTAGTATGCGAATGTATGCCAGCTAAGTTGGACCTAATTTAGTATGCGAATGTATGCCAGCAAACCTGGACCTAATTTAGTATGCGAATGTATGCCAGCTAAGCTGGACCTAATTTAGTATGCGAATGTATGGCAGCTAAGCTGGACCTAATTTAGTATGCGAATGTATGCCACATATGCTATATCCAATTTAATATCCGAATGTATGCCAGCAAACCTGGACCTAATTTAGTATGCGAATGTATGACAGCTAAGCTGGATCTAATTTAGTATGCGAGTGTATGCCAGCTAAGCTGGACCTAATTTAGTATGCGAATATATGCCACATATGCTATATCCAATTTAATATCCGAATGTATGCCAGCAAACCTGGACCTAATTTAGTATGCGAATTTATGAAAGCTAAGCTGGATCTAATTTATTATGCGAGTGTATGGCAGCTAAGCTGGACCTAATTTAGTATGCGAATGTATGCCACATATGCTATATCCAATTTAATATCCGAATGTATGCCAGCAAACGTGGACCTAATTTAGTATGCGAATGTATGCCAGCTAAGCTGGATGTAATTTAGTATGCGAATGTATGACTGTTAAGCTGGATATAATTTAGTATGCGAATGTATGCCAGGTAAGCTGGACCTCATTTAGAATGCGAATGTATGCCAGCTAAGCTAGATCTAATTTCGTATGCGAATGTATGCCAGCTGATCTGGACCTAATTTAGTATGCGAATGTATGCCAACTGACCTGGATCTAATTTAGTATGCGAATGTATGCCAGCTGAGGTGGACCTAATTTAGTATGCGAATGTATGCCACCTATGCTATATCTAATTTAATATGCGAATGTATGCCAGCAAACCTGGACCTAATGTATTATGCGAATGTATACCAGGTAAGCTGGACCTCATTTAGAATGCGAATGTATGCCAGCTAAGCTAGATCTAATTTAGTATGCGAATGCATATATGCCAGCTGATCTGATCTAAGGAATAATTTAGTATGCGAAATGCATGGCAGCTATGCTGGGACTAATTTAATATGCGAATGTATGCCACTAATCTGGATCTAATTTAGTATGCGAATGTATGCCAGCGAATGATGGACTAATTTATTTAATATGCGAATGCATGCCACCCCCTATGCTATATCTAATTTAATATGCGATGTATGCTTTTAGAAAAACCTGGACTAATTTATATGCGAATGTATGCAGAATTAAAACCTGATCCTATTTAGTATCGAGCATGGCCAGCTAACTGGATCTTAATTTAGTACGTGGAATGCCATTTAGTATGCCACTAACTGTCTAATTTAGTATGGCAAGACAATATAGGTATGCCGAGCTACGCTGGCTGTAATTTAGTATTTCGAAAGTATGTCAGCTGAGCTGGAGCTAATTTTAGTATGAGAATGATGCCAGCTAAGCAATACAAATGTAGTATGCTAATGTATGGCCCGCTAAGAATGGATCTAATTTAGATGCGAATGTATGCAGCTAAGTTTTGCTGTTCTAATTTAGTATGCGAATGTATCCAAGCTCAGCTGGACCTAATAAGTATGCTTTAATTTAAGTATGCAGCCTAAGCTGGGTCTATAAATTATAGCGAAATGATGGCCTGCTAAGAATGGATCTAATTTTAGATGCGAAATTTAGTATGCACGCCTAAGCTGTCTAATTTTGTATGCGAAAGTATGCCAGCTAAGAATGGACTAATTTTAGTATGCGAATGTATGCAGCTAAGACTGGGTCTAATATAGTATGCCGAGATGTATGCCAGCTAAGCTGGTTTAATTTAGTATGCCGAAAATGTATGGCTTTAAGCTTGTGGAGCTAATTTCTATTTTGTGCGAATGTATGCAGCTTAGCTGGGTCCTAATAATTTGTATTACGAATGTATGCCAGCTAAGCTGGATCTAATTTAGTATGCGAATGTATGGCAGCTAAGCTGGTTCTAACTTAGTATGCGAATGTATGCCAGCTAAGCTGGTTGTAATTTAGTATGCGAATGCCATTTAGTATGCCAGCTAAGCTGGATCTAATTTAGTATGCGAATGTATGCGAATGTATGCATACTGATTTATAATGTGAATGTATGTCAGTAAAGCTGGGTCTAATTTAGTATGCGAATGTGAATGTATGTCAGTAAAGCTGGGTCTAATTTAGTATGCGAATGTATGTCCGCAAAGCTGGGTCTAATTTAGTATGCGAATGTATGTCCGCAAAGCTGGGTCTAATTTAGTATACGAATGAATGTAAGCTCAGCTGGATCTAATTTAGTATGCGAATGTATACCAGCTAAGCTGGACCTAATTTAGTATGCGAATGTATGCCAGCTAAGCTGGGTCTAATTTAGTATACGAATGAATGTAAGCTAAGCTGGATCTAATTTAGTATTCGAATGTATACCAGCTAAGCTGGAACTAATTTAGTATGCGAATGTATGCCAGCTAAGCTGGGTCTAATTTAGTATACGAATTTATGCCAGCTAAACTGGATCTAAGTTAGTATGCGAATGTATGACAGCTAAGCTGGATCTAATCTTGTATGCGAATGTATGGCAGCTAAGCAGGTTCTAATTTAGTATGCGAATGTTTGCCAGCTAAGCTAGTTCTAATTTAGTATGCGAATGTATGCCAGCTAAGCTGGATCTAATTTAGTATGTGAATGTATGTTAGCAAAGCTGGGTCTAATTTAGAATGCGAATGTATGTCACCAAAGCTGGGTCTAATTTAGTAGCGAATGTATACCAGATAAGCAGGTTGTAATTTAGTATGCCAATGCCATTTAGTATGCCAGCTAAGCTGGGTCTTATTTAGTATGTGAATGTATGTCACCAAAGCTGGGTCTAATTTAGTATAAGAATGTATGCTAGCAAACCTGGGTGTAATTTGGTTTACGAATGTATGCCAGCAAAGCTGGGTCTAATTTAGTATAAGAATGTATGCTAGCTCAGCTGGATCGAACTTAGTATGCGAATGAATGCCAGTAAAGCTGGCTCTAATTTAGTATACGAATGTATGGCAACTAAGCTGGATCCAATTTAGTATGCAAATGTATGCCAGCAAACCTTGACCTAATTTAGTATGCGAATGTATGCCAGCAAAGCTGGGTATAATTTAGTATGCGAATGTCTGCCAGCTAAACTGGATATAATTTAGCATGCGAATGTATCCCAGCTGGATCAAATTCAGTATGCGAATGTATGCCAGCTAAGCTGGGTCTAATTTAATATGCTAATGTAAGCCAGCTAAGCTGGGTCTAATTTAGTATGCGAATGTATGCCAGTTAAGCTGCATCTAATTTAGTATGCGAATGTATGCCAGCAAAACTGGACCTTATTTAGTATACGAATGTATGCCAGCCAAGCTGGTTCTAATTTAGTATCCGAATGTATGCCAGTTACGCTGGATCTAATTTAGTATGCGAATGTATGCCAGCTAAGCTGGATCTAATTTAGTATGTGAATGTACGTCAGCAAAGCTGGGTCTAATTTAGTATGCAAATGTATGTCCGCAAAGCTGGATATAATTTAGTATGCGAATGTATGCCAGCTAAGCTGAGTCTAATTTAGTATACGAATGTATGTCAACTAAGCTGGACCTAATTTAGTATGCGAAAGTATGCCAGCAAAGCTGGATCTAATTTAGTATACGAATGTATGCCAGGCAAGCTGGTTCTAATTTAGTATGCGAATGTATGCCAGCTAAGCTGGACCTAATTTAGTATGCGAATGTATGCCAGCTAAGCTGGGTCTAATTTAGTATGCGAATGTATGTCAGCTAAGCTGGTTGTAATTTAGTATGCGAATGCCATTTAGTATGCCAGCTAAGCTGGATCTAATTTAGTATGCGAATGTATGCTAGCAAAGCTGGGTGTAATTTACTATACGAATGTATGCCAGCAAAGCTGGGTCTAATTTAGTATGCGAATGTATGCCAGCTAAAATGGGACTTATTTAGTATACGAATGTATGCCAGCTAAGCTGGATCTAATTTATTATGCTAATGTATGCCAGCTAAGCTGGATCTAATTTAGTATGCGAATGTATGCCAGCAAAGTTGGGTCTAATTTAGTATGCGAATGTCATTTAGTATGTCATCTAAGCTGGATATAATTTAGTATGCGAATGTGTGCTAGCAAAGCTGGGTCTTATTTAGTATGCAAATGTATGCCAGCTTAGCTGGAACTAATTTTGTATGCGAATGTATGGCAGCAAACCTGGACCTAATTTAGTTTGCGAATGTATGCCAGCAAAGCTGGATCTAATTTAGTATGCGAATGTCATTTAGTTTGTCATCTAAGCTGGATATAATTTAGTATGCGAATGTGTCCTAGCAAAGCTGGATCTAATTTAATATGCGAATGATATGCCAGCTTAGCTGGAACTAATTTAGTATGCGAATGTATGGCAGCAGACCTGGAACTAATTTAGTTTGCGAATGTATGCCAGTAAAGCTGGGTTTAATTTAATATGCTAATGTATGCCAGCAAAGCTGTGTCTATTTTTGTATGCGAATGTATGGCAGCTAAACTAGATCTAATGTATGGCAGCTAAGCTGGTTCTAATTTAGTATGCGAATGATGCCATTTAAGCTGGTTCTAATTTAGTATGCAAATGTATGGCAGGTAAGCTGGTTCTAATTTAGTATGCGAATGTATGCCAGCTTATCTGGATCTAATTTAGTATCCGAATGTATGCCAGTTACGCTGGTTCTAATTTAGTATGCGAATGTATGCCAGCTAAGCTGGATCTAATTTAGTATGTGAATGTACGTCAGCGAAGCTGGGTCTAATTTAGTATGCGAATGTATGTCCGCAAAGCAGGATCTAATTTAGTATGCGAATGTATGCCAGCTAAATTGAGTCTAATTTAGTATACGAATGTATGACAACTAAGCTGGACCTAATTTAGTATGCGAATGTATGCTAGCAAAGCTGGGTGTAATTTACTATACGAATGTATGCCAGCAAAGCTGGGTCTAATTTAGTATGCGAATGTATGCCAGCTAAAATGGGTCTTATTTAGTATACGAATGTATGCCAGCTAAGCTGCATCTAATTTATTATGCTAATGTATGCCATCTAAGCTGGATCTAATTTAGTATGCGAATGTATGCCAGCAAAGCTGGGTCTAATTTAGTATGCGAATGCCATTTAGTATGTCATCTAAGCTGGATATAATTTAGTAGGCGAATGTGTGCTAGCAAAGCTGGGTCTAATTTAGTATGCGAATGTATGCCAGCTTAGCTGGAACTAATTTAGTATGCGAATGTATGGCAGCAAACCAGGACCTAATTTAGTTTGCGAATGTATGCCAGCAAAGCTGGGCTTAATTTAATATGCAAATGTATGCCAGCAAAGCTGTGTCTATTTTTGTATGCGAATGTATGGCAGCTAAGCTTGATCTAATGTATGGCAGCTAAGCTGGTTCTAATTTAGTATGCGAATGATGCCATTTAAGCTGGTTCTAATTTAGTATGCGAATGTATGGCAGGTAAGCTGGTTCTAATTTAGTATGCGAATGTATGCCAGCTTATCTGGATCTAATTTAGTATCCGAATGTATGCCAGTTACGCTGGTTCTAATTTAGTATGCGAATGTATGCCAGCTAAGCTGGATCTAATTTAGTATGTGAATGTACGTCAGCGAAGCTGGGTCTAATTTAGTATGCGAATGTATGTCCGCAAAGCAGGATCTAATTTAGTATGCGAATGTATGCCAGCTAAACTGAGTCTAATTTAGTATACAAATGTATGACAACTAAGCTGGACCTAATTTAGTATGCGAATGTAAGCCAGCAAAGCTGGATCTAATTTAGTATGCGAATGTATGCCAGGTAAGCTGGTTCTAATTTAGTATGCGAATGTATGCCAGCTAAGCTGGACCTAATTTAGTATGCGAATGTATGTCAGCTAAGCTGGTTGTAATTTAGTATGCGAATGCCATTTAGTATGCCAGCTAAGCTGGATCTAATTTAGTATGCGAATGTATGCTAGTAAAGCTGGGTGTAATTTACTATACGAATGTATGCCAGCTAAGCTGGGTCTAATTTAGTATGCGAATGTATGCCAGCTAAAATGGGTCTTATTTAGTATACGAATGTATGCCAGCTAAGCTGGATCTAATTTATTATGCTAATGTATGCCAGCTAAGCTGGATCTAATTTAGTATGCGAATGTATGCCAGCAAAGCTGGGTCTAATTTAGTATGCGAATGCCATTTAGTATGTCATCTAAGCTGGATATAATTTAGTATGCGAATGTGTGCTAGCAAAGCTGGGTCTAATTTAGTATGCGAATGTATGCCAGCTTAGCTGGAACTAATTTAGAATGCTAATGTATGGCAGCAAACCAGGACCTAATTTAGTTTGCGAATGTATGCCAGCAAAGCTGGGCTTAATTTAATATGCAAATGTATGCCAGCCAAGCTGTGTCTATTTTTGTATGCGAATGTATGGCAGCTAAGCTTGATCTAATGTATGGCAGCTAAGCTGGTTCTAATTTAGTATGCGAATGATGCCATTTAAGCTGGTTCTAATTTAGTATGCGAATGTATGGCAGGTAAGCTGGTTCTAATTTAGTATGCGAATGTATGCCAGCTTATCTGGATCTAATTTAGTATCCGAATGTATGCCAGTTACGCTGGTTCTAATTTAGTATGCGAATGTATGCCAGCTAAGCTGGATCTAATTTAGTATGTGAATGTACGTCAGCGAAGCTGGGTCTAATTTAGTATGCGAATGTATGTCCGCAAAGCAGGATCTAATTTGGTATGCGAATGTATGCCAGCTAAACTGAGTCTAATTTAGTATACGAATGTATGACAACTAAGCTGGACCTAATTTAGTATGCGAATGTAAGCCAGCAAAGCTGGATCTAATTTAGTATGCGAATGTATGCCAGGTAAGCTGGTTCTAATTTAGTATGCGAATGTATGCCAGCTAAGCTGGACCTAATTTAGTATGCGAATGTATGCCAGCTAAGCTGGGTCTAATTTAGTATGCGAATGTATGCCAGCTAAGCTGGTTGTAATTTAGTATGCGAATGCCATTTAGTATGCCAGCTAAGCTGGATCTAATTTAGTATGCGAATGTATGTTAGCAAAGCTTGGTGTAATTTACTATACGAATGTATGCCAGCAAAGCTGGGTCTAATTTAGTATGCGAATGTATGCCAGCTAAGATGGGTCTTATTTAGTATACGAATGTATGCCAGCTAAGCTGGATCTAATTGATTATGCTAATGTATGCCAGCTAAGCTGGGTCTAATTTAGTATGCGAATGTATGCCAGGAAAGTTGGGTATAATTTAGTATGCGAATGCCATTTAGTATGTCATCTAAGCTGGATATAATTTAGTATGCGAATGTGTGCTAGGAAAGCTGGGTCTAATTTAGTATGCGAATGTATGCCAGCTTAGCTGGAAATAATTTAGTATGCGAATGTATGGCAGCAAACCTGGACCTAATTTAGTTTGCGAATGTATGCCAGCAAAGCTGGGCTTAATTTAATATGCTAATGTATGCCAGCAAAGCTGTGTCTAATTATTTATGCGAATGTATGGCAGCTAAGCTTGATCTAATGTATGGCAGCTAAGCTGGTACTAATTTAGTATGCGAATGATACCAGTTAAGCTGGTTCTAATTTAGTATGCGAATGTATGGCAGGTAAGCTTGTTCTAATTTAGTATGCGAATGTATGCCAGCTTATCTGGATCTAATTTAGTATGTGAATGTATGTCAGCAAAGCTGGGTCTAATTGAGTATGCGAATGTATGCCAGCTAAGCTGAGTCTAATTTAGTATTCGAATGTATGGCAGCTAAGCTGGATCTAATTTAGTATGGGAATGTATGCCAGCAAAGCTGGATCTAATTTAGTATGCCAATGTATGCCAGCTAAGCTGTGTCTAATTTAATATGCGAATGTAAGCCAGCTAAGCTTATTTAGTATACGAATGTATGCCAGCCAAGCTGGTTCTAATTTAGTATCCAAATGTATGCCAGTTACGCTGGTTCTAATTTAGTATGCGAATGTATGCCAGCTAAGCTGGATCTAATTTAGTATGTGAATGTACGTCAGCAAAGCTGGGTTTAATTTGGTATGCGAATGTATGTCCGCAAAGCTGGGTCTCATTTAGTATGCGAATGTATGCCAGCTAAGCTGAGTCTAATTTAGTATAGGAATGTATGTCAACTAAGCTGGACATAATTTAGTATGCGAATGTATGACAGCAAAGCTGGATCTAATTTAGTATACGAATGTATGCCAGGCAAGCTGGTTCTAATTTAGTATGCGAATGTATGCCAGCTAAGCTGGACCTAATTTAGTATGCGAATGTTTGCCAGCTAAGATGGGTCTAATTTAGTATGCGAATGTATGCTAGCAAAGCTGGGTGTAATTTACTATACGAATGTATGCCAGCCAAGCTGGGTCTAATTTAGTATGCGAATGTATGCCAGCTAAGATGGGTCTTATTTAGTATACGAATGTATGCCAGCTAAGCTGGATTTAATTGATTATGCTAATGTATGCTAGCTAAGCTGGATCTAATTTAGTATGCGAATGTATGCCAGGAAAGCTGGGTCTAATTTAGTATGCGAATGCCATTTAGTTTGTCATCTAAGCTGGATATAATTTAGTATGCGAATGTGTGCTAGCAAAGCTGGGTCTAATTTAGTATGCGAATGATATGCCAGCTTAGCTGGAACTAATTTAGTATGCGAATGTATGGCAGCAGACCTGGAACTAATTTAGTTTGCGAATGTATGCCAGTAAAGCTGGGTTTAATTTAATATGCTAATGTATGCCAGCAAAGCTGTATCTAATTTTGTATGCGAATGTATGGCAGCTAAGCTTGATCTAATGTATGGCAGCTAAGCTGGTTCTAATTTAGTATGCGAATGATGCCAGTTAAGCTGGTTCTAATTTAGTATGCGAATGTATGGTAGGTAAGCTGGTTTTAATTTAGTATGCGAATGTATGCCAGCTTATCTGGATGTAATTTAGTATGTTAATGTATGTCAGCAATGCTAGGTCTAATTTAGTATGCGAATGTATGCCAGCTAAGCTGAGTCTAATTTAGTATTCGAATGTATGTCAGCTAAGCTGGATCTAATTTAGTATGCGAATGTATGCCAGCAAAGCTGGATCTAATTTAATTTGCGAATGTATGCCAGGTAAGCTGGTTCTAATTTTGTATGCGAATGTATGCCAGCTAAGCTGGACATAATTTAGTATTCGAATGTAAGCCAGCTAAGCTGGGTCTAATTTGGTATGCGATTGTATGTCAGCTAAGCTGGTTGTAATTTAGTATGCGAATGCCATTTAGTATGCCAGCTAAGCTGGATATAATTTAGTATGCGAATGTATGCTAGCAAAGCTGGGTGGAATTTAGTATACGAAAGTATGCCAGCAAATCTGGCTGTAATTTAGTATAAGGCTGTATGCAATCTAAGTTGGATCTAAGATGGGTCTAATTTAGTATGCGAATGTATGCTAGCAAAGCTGGGTGTAATTTACTATGCGAATGTATTTCAGCAAAGCTAGCTCTAATTTAGTATACGAATGTATGCCAACTAAACTGGATCTAATTTAGTATGCGAATGTATGCCAGCAAACCTGGACCTAATTTAGTATGCGAATGTATGCCAACAAAGCTGGGTATAATTTAGTGTGTGAATGTATGCCAGCTAAGCTGGGTCTAATTTAGTATGCGAATGTATGCCAGCAAACCTGGACCTAATTTAGTATGCGAATGTATGCTAGCCAAGCTCGATCTAATTTAGTATGCGAATGTATGCCAGCTAAGCTGGATCTAACTTAGCATGCGAATGTATGGCAGCTATGATGGATCTAATTTAGTATGCGAGTGTATGGCAGCAAACATGGACCAAACTTAGTATGCGAATTTATGCCAGCCAAGCTGGATCTAATTTAGTATGCGAATGTATGTCAGCTAAGCTGGATCTAATTTAGTATGCGAATGTATGCCAACTAATATGGACCTAATTTGGTATGCGAATGTATGGCAGCTATGCTGGATCTTATTTAGTATGCGAGTGTATGGCAGCAAACTGGCAATGAAACCTACCTAGTATAAACGAATGTAAAGGTAGTCCGATGAATGAGCCAGCTAAGCTGGATCTAATTTAGTATGTGAATGTATGCCAGCTAAGCTGGATCTAATTTAGTATGCGAATGTATGCCATCAAACCTGGACCTAATGTAGTATGCGAACGTATGCCAGCCAAGCTGGATCTAATTTAGTATGCCAATGTATGCTAGCAAACCTGGACCTAATTTAGAATGCGAATGTATGCCATCAAACCTGGACCTAATTTAGTATGCGAATGTATGCCAGCTAAATGCCAGCAAAGCTGGATCTAATTTAGTATGCGAATGTATGCCAGCTAAGTTGGACCTAATTTAGTATGCGAATGTATGCCAGCAAACCTGGACCTAATTTAGTATGCGAATGTATGCAAGCTAAGCTGGACCTAATTTAGTATGCGAATGTATGGCAGCTAAGCTGGACCTAATTTAGTATGCGAATGTATGGCAGCTAAGCTGGACCTAATTTAGTATGCGAATGTATGGCAGCTAAGCTGGACCTAATTTAGTATGCGAATGTATGCCACATATGCTATATCCAATTTAATATCCGAATGCATGCCAGCAAACCTGAACCTAATTTAGTATGCGAATGTATGACAGCTAAGCTGGATCTAATTTTGTATGCGAGTGTATGGCAGCTAAGCTGGACCTAATTTAGTATGCGAATATATGCCACATATGCAATAATCCAATATATCCGAATGTATGCCAGCAAACCTGGACCTAATTTAGTATGCGAATGTATGAAAGCTAAGCTGGATCTAATTTAGTATGCGAGTGTATGGCAGCTAAGCTGGACCTAATTTAGTATGCGAATGTATGCCACATATGCTATATCCAATTTAATATCCGAATGTATGCCAGCAAACGTGGACCTAATTTAGTATACGAATGTATGCCAGCTAAGCTGGATGTAATTTAGTATGCGAATGTATGTCTGTTAAGCTCGATCTAATTTAGTATACGAATGTATGGCAGCTATGCTGGACCTAATTTAGTATGCGAATGTATGCCAGGTAAGCTGGACCTCATTTAGAATGCGAATGTATGCCAGCTAAGCTAGATCTAATTTAGTATGCGAATGTATGCCAGCTGATCTGGACCTAATTTAGTATGTGAATGTATGCCAACTAACCTGGATCTAATTTAGTATGCGAATGTATGCCAGCTGAGCTGGACCTAATTTAGTATGCGAACGTATGCCACCTATGCTATATCTAATTTAATATGCGAATGTATGCCAGCAAACCTGGACCTAATGTATTTTGCGAATGTATACCAGGTAAGCTGCTCATTTAGAATGCGAATGTATGCCAGCTAAGCTAGATCTAATTTAGTATGCGAATGTATATGCCAGCTGATCTGTATCTAATTTAGTATGCGAATGCATGGCAGCTATGCTGGACCTAATTTAGTATGCGAATGTATGCCACCTAATCTGGATCTAATTTAGTATGCGAATGTATGCCAGCTAAGCTGGACCTAATTTAATATGCGAATGCATGCCACCTATGCCATATCTAATTTAATATGCGAATGTATGCCAGCAAACCTGGACCTAATTTAGTATGCGAATGTATGCCAGATAAGCTGGATCTAATTTAGTATGCGAGTGTATGCCAGCTAAGCTGGATCTAATTTAGTACGTGAATGCCATTTAGTATGCCAGCTAAGCTGGGTATAATTTAGTATGCAAGTGACATATAGTATGCCAGCTAAGCTGGCTGTAATTTAGTATTCGAAAGTATGTCAGCTGAGCTGGATCTAATTTAGTATGCGAATGTATGCCAGCTAAGCTGGATCAAATTTAGTATGCGAATGTATGCTTGCTAAGCTGGATCTAATTTAGTATGCGAATGTATGCCAGCTTAGTTGGACCTAATTTAGTATGCGAATGTATGCCAGCTAAGCTGGGTCTAATTTAGTATACGAATGTATGCCAGCTAAGCTGGATCTAATTTAGTATGCGAATGTATGGCAGCTAAGCTTGTTCTAATTTAGTATGCGAATGTATGTCCGCAAAGCTGGGTCTAATTTAGTATGTGAATGAATGTAAGCTGAATGTGCCAGGTAAGCTGGTTCTAATTTAGTATGCGAATGTATGCCAGCTAAGCTGGACATAATTTAGTATTCGAATGTATGCCAGCTAAGCTGGGTCTAATTTAGTATGCGAATGTATGTCAGCTAAGCTGGTTGTAATTTAGTATGCGAATGCCATTTAGTATGCTAGCTAAGCTGGATCTAATTTAGTATGCGAATGTATGCCAGCAAAACTGGGTGGAATTTAGTATACGAATGTATGCCAGCAAAGCTGGGTCTAATTTAATATAAGGATGTATGCAATCTAAGCTGGATGTAACTTAGTATGCGAATGTATGTCAGCAAAGCTAGCTCTAATTTAGTATACGAATGTATGCCAACTAAGCTGAATCTAATTTAGTATGCGAATGTATGCCAGCAAACCTGGACCTAATTTAGTATGCGAATGTATGCCAGCAAAGCTGGGTATAATTTAGTGTGCGAATGTATGCCAGCTAAGCTGGGTCTAATTTGGTATGCGAATGTATGCCAGCTATGCTGGGTCTAATTTTGTATGCCAATGTATGCCAGCTAAGCTGGGTCTAATTGTGTATGCGAATGTATGCCAGCTAAGCTGGGTCTAATTTAGTATGCGAATGTATGCCAGCAAAGCTGGACCTTATTTAGTATACGAATGTATGCCAGCTAAGCTGGGTCTAATTTAGTTTGCGAATACCATTTAGTATGCCAGCTAAGCTGGACCTAATTTAGTATGCGAATGTATGCCAGCTAAGCTGGATCTAATTTAGTATGCGAATGTATGCCAGCAAAGTTGGATCTAATTTAGTATACGAATGTATACCAGCCAAGCTGGGTCTAATTTAGTATGCGAATACCATTTAGTATGCCAGCTAAGCTGGACCTAATTTAGTATGGGAATGTATGCCAGCTAGTCTGCAATTTGATATGGAAAAATAAACACAACCTGTGAAACTGATAATAGTGAGACAGTGCGCTTTCCAACACACGGCTACATTGTTGTTATAAATGTTGTTGTTGTTGCTGTTTACCGTCCCCACAATGCGGCCGGCCAATACTTACTGTTGTATATGTAGTAGCGGTAGGAAACGTCAGTAACTTTGGTCATTTTGAAACAGACGTAAATGTAGAGGTTGAACTGAAACGGGTCGACCTGTGTCGACGTGCTGTAATAGAAATAGTAGTGTTTCTTTATTTAAATCTTTTAACCCCAAATACCATACTTTACAAGCTCCGTAGATCTGGATGAGCCGGTTTGTAACAAGTCATTCGGGTGACAGTGACCTTCACGTTGCTGATATTGTCAATTATTTTGGACGTACATTTTTACATGCAACTGTCGTATATTTCTTGATCCATTAGTCGGATCATCTCCAAACGTCATCAATAGCTTCTTCACGTTGATATATATCTACTAGTGTAATTCGGCTGACCTTGACCTTGGTGACCGTTACCTCGGTGACCTTAACCTTGGTGTCAACAATTTTGGAGTCATATCATTACCAAGCTCCATAGATAGCTTCATCACATTGATATGTATCCATCCAGTATCACTCCGGTGACCTTGACTTATGTGTCAATAATTTTGGATGTACGCCCAAATGTTGAATATCTCCTGAACAAGTTAGACGGATAATTACAAAACTTCACCAATGGCTTCCTCACTTTGATGGCTGTCTACCCAGTGTCACTTGTGATACCTTGACATTGGTGACCGTCACCTACACATCAATAATTGTTGACTCTCTCATAGTGTGCACTTGACCTTGGTGACCTTGACCTTTGTGGCGATCGCCTTGTTTAGTAGCTTGCTTGTCAGTAGCTTGCTGACATTGATGTCTGACCATCCTGGGTCATTCAGGTGAAATTTACCTACTTTATTTGAAATATATTTCACGTCCATCAAAACTTGGACGTACGTCCAAATTTCGTGTATCTGTTGATATGCTCATCGAATGTTCGCTAAAGTGCATTAGTATATTCCTCACATTAAGATACACTTGGCTTCAGTGATAATTGCTTCATAAGAGTGATGTGATATATGAATATAATATGTGTGAATATTGTCTTGTCACTGTAAACTATATGGTACATTGAGTTGTCATCTCCGCCATCTGTGTAACTATGTACAAGCCATCGTACAGTTTCACTACTTAGAGCGTTTGACACATACATCAAATAATATGACAGTAACACTAATAAAATTTGGTAACATTTGGCACATCATATATGACAACAGCGTGTTATAAATAGTATGCCTGCAAACTATACAATATACCAGCTATCTGAGCATTCAGTTTCTACGATCAATCTCAAAATAAATTTAATTTTAAAACACAGTTTATTGTTAATGTATACGTTACCCATAGGCAAAGCCATATCTATTCGCATAGTAGGCGAGTGGACACCAGTAACAATACACTCAGATAACTGGCTACATGTCACTAGATTCGATGCAGTATGTTTGGTAATACATGTATATATCGACAGCACTGTGTATTTGTGTCCCAATTACACAGTTATTACTGGATTCTCACGAATTCTAACAACGGGTCAACAAATTCATCAAAAATCAGACTATGTATATAGGTGTGATGAAAACAACCTATAGGACATTGTTGTTTAACACATTTCGAAGATATTGCACTACATTGTATTTACGTACAAGTCATAGTATTTGTGGTATGTGTCAAACGCCAGAATAGGTGAAACTGACTGACGGCTTGTATACACTAATATTGCCGACATAGCAACTCCATGCACCGTATACAGTAACAAGCTAATGTTCACATATATGTTATATATCCAATCACATTTAGGAACCAATTATCTTTGAATATAACGATGATCAGGTGTCCCATGGGTCCTTAATAGCTAACCACCCTGGGTCGTTCGAATAATCTTGATCTATTGGTAATGGGTGAGATAGTGACAGGCGACCGCCTTGTTGTTCATATATTCACAAAAACTTATCTGATTAATGGAATAGTCCAGAAATGAGCATGGATAGTTAGAGGTGAAAGGGCCAATACAGTCATCCAATGGTCATATTGAACGGGCCAGCCAATATTGAATTACTAGTATGATACAGTTTTCCTTTGATCGGTAGTACTTCCAGATTCACAGTCCTTTATTTTTTTCAAACAGGGCTGTGCCTGTAAGAACATTTGTTCTGTAATAGTTATTTATTTATTTATTACACATTGAAACCAGAATACATGTATCAACCGTTAACTGTATATAGGTTACACTACCATCTATTGTTGATGATGTCTGTCTATGATTGCAAAGCACACAGACACGTCTTGCATCCTCAGAAACGTAATTAAATCACACTATTACTAAAGTCCGATTGTTCCAGCGAGTCGTACTTTAACTGTCCTCATTATAGTCGGGATCAAGTGACCACAATTCAATTCCCGAGCCACAAAAGTATTACGTCTACATGTATTTCTATTGTATTTTAAATGTACATTGACCGCCCGCTGTCAAAGCTTAGAATCGGCTGTTCGAAAAGCGGCATTAGTATCTCCCTATACAGACGGCATGGGGACCTCTCGGGCTGTCTGCCTGAGAGAAGTTCCCTGTCATTGGATTTATACCGCCACCTAGTGTCAGTAAAAATAAACGTCCACGTGCGTTCAAAGAAATCGAAGATCTTGATTATACGTCTAGGAACAGTAAGAACAGTAAGTAAGATGAATTGTTATGTATGTTCATAACTGTACATATAGCATACTACATGTAACACTGACTGCCGATATGCCTGAATTACAGCAACATTTATCTCAGCTGGACACCTCGGAGACGTCCCAGGATATCCAATTTCGAGATAATTACAAACACTTTATGACTAACATTGATATTCCTGAATGAACACCGTGTGACCTCCCCATGGTGTCAAGTTTAGAGGAATTTTGCTGTAAAATCCCTGTAAACTGGACATCGTGAGCGCGTCATCATGTGTTCAGTTTAGAGAGCGCCCATTGTAACCTTGATATTCGACCCGAATGTCTGGAACGCAGGGCCAGGACGGCCAGGACGTTACAGACAGATACTTCAGCTTTATACTAACACCATGACGAGCGTGCCATCGGCGAGGAAGGTGGCAGCGGCCAGACACGCCCAGTTGGCTACCTGAGCCTCCACCCCCGAGGTCACGTCCACCACCACCCGCACGGGCCAGCCCGCCATTGTTGTTGTTGTGAACACGAGGTCGCCCTTGTCACTGTCCCGCCAGGTGGACCCCGCCAACTCGGCCGGCCAGCGGCACTGGCTAGCTGAAACACGATAGACAAGCACTGTTGCGGAGCACGCGTTCTCTTGTTAGATTTGGCGTAATGGTGGCGCCCATGAGTTGTGAGGTAACTCTTCATTTTCATTGATACGACTGCGGTTTCTATCTTTTAATTTTACTGCTTCCAAATGCGAAATATGTTTATCCGAAATTACTCAACAGGATTTTCAGGCTAACTACACACGTAATACTACTAATTGGCTATTGTCGGGCCCGTTATGGACACGTTCTATACCTGATCATCCTTTGATTCAAAGATAATTGCTTCCTAAATGTGATGGCACATATGTATAACATATAATTATTATGTGAAAACTGCCTCGTTACTGTATCCTATACGACACATGCAGTTGCCAAGTCGGCCATCTTTGTGTGTTCCTGCAATCAGCCAGTTTCACCTCTTCTGACGTTTGACCAGAAACTGACAATGCTAAGTAGAACATAATGATATAATGTAGCTAATCATACATCGAAAAGCCAGGACAACCGACTCCTACATCGAATACACAAAGATGGCTGATGGTTATATCGGATAATATAAAAAACATGAAATAAAACTAGGTATCCCGTTTTTACAGACCCTCCGCCCCCGCACGTGGAATATTTCGTCTGCCTATTCAGTGTGTGCTATATATCTAGGTACATTGCACCATCTATGAGCTTCCATGATTTTGATTTTTAGCAATTCGGCTTTTCAGGTAGATAGTTTCCCGCATCAATCTTAATGTCTGCATATACCCACGTACATATGACAACAATATACCTACATGCATGTATATTTCCGAATCATGTATTATAAAATATGTATAATCAGATAGTATGATTTAAGTACATGTATGGTTCTGTGATGAAACTACACGTGTCCCATTGACATTAACGTAACGTCGAATAAACATGACGTCGTTTTGACGTCATTTCGAAACTAAAAAATTAACATACCCGCGTACTTAAAAACATCATACAATTGAAACGAAATATAGTAGAATCAAAATAATTACTGTTTTGTAGTCTGTTAATATGCTCATCGAATGTTCGCTAAAGTGCATATATTGGCTATATTGAAGATGTTGTTCGCATAGTTTGAACAAATTCTGACACAGGGCCGATTTTCATGTAAATCGACCCTACCCCTTTACAAATCAATTATCTTGGAATCAAAGGATGGTCCGGTATAGAACGTCTTCCTAACGGCTTCAACATGGCTATCATTAAAAGGCGGAAACCGCAGTCATATTGATGAAACATAAGAATTACCTCACAACCCATGGGCGCCGCCATTACGCAAAACCAAAACAATAGACCACGTGAACCCACAGCGTGGAAATATATGATTACTTACACGAGGACGGGTATAAGTTGAACCTCGGCTTGTCTCCACGGATAGCAATCTCGTTAGGTTTGTACGGGATGTATGATCAGCAGATACGGAAATATACGTGTTTTATAATACCGTCTCCGTGACCAGAGATCTATGCTAATGTATGCAAATATGTATGTTAAAACTAGCATTATTGTTAACATAGTACATGTCTCAAAGCATTTTAGAATATGTTCCCAAAACTTCATTGGTGCTCTTTACAAGAGGTGGCACTAGTACAGATAGTAGGATGGTAGTATAGGGGACATTTAAAGGTGAAGGAATTTTTCAGCACAGTTTAGTGTCATATGTCAAATACTCGTCTAGCTTTTGGTCTAAGTGTGGGTGTCTGCCAAAAAAAATGCTAGCGTTTGGATACGAGTTGTGTCCTTTTAAATACGTAAACAAACATGTATGTATCAAGGCATTATTTCGTTCAAATCATGATATAATTCGCCGATTTGTTTCTGTAGTACAATATGACATGATTCGTATATGTATTTGGAAATGTGGGAAAGCGTCAACCATTCTTAGGGTCAATCGCTACGTAACGGATAACATACAATGTGGAAATTTGACGTCAACGTCAGATCTCGTGGACACAAGTATACCAGTCAGTCTCATACTTAAACTCCCAATTGGAAATCGTGTTCACCTTTTGTTTAATGTTGGACTAATTGTATGTGCATACACGGTGGACCTGGCCCTGTTTTTTACAAAAAGGCTCCAAACGGTGTCTTGAGCTAATGAAGATTTGCAAAATTGTTAAAAGTTAATGGATTTTAATGATTTATGTGTCGATGTGTAGGTATTCTGGTATGCCGAGTCGGACAGAGCAAGAATCAAATGTGGACGTCATATGACTTCAAATTCAAAATGGCAGCCAAATTAATGTAAATTTCCATATATTGTTGATAGTGGCTGAAATTGACCATTCACATTAATGTTAGATGTATGTATTATACGTTGTTTTTCACATTGTAGTTTAATAATATTACATATTAAAATTAAAAATTGTCGCCATAGTATGCATACTATTCAAAAATATAATTCTGCACAGATTGGTAAAAACTGCTTATTATATATGTTTTAGAAATGGTTCTGGAATAAGGAGTTCCATGTAATAAAATTTAAGATACAAAATGTCTAAACTATGCTTTGAATTCAAAATGGCCGACAAAATAATAAAAAATAATTTATGTATGCATCTTTTGCTGCCATGCCAAGATTGCCTTAAGGTGTATGTTCACGAGACGCGTACATGTATGCTTTCACTAATGTGCAAACTACTACCTGCTTATCTGTCTAGTAGGTATAATATAGTCATGAAACGTGTACACATGGTCTCCTAACACTAATGTTTTAATAATAGACACAATGCGTTTCTATATACGTTGTCAGATCACTAATGCAATCGCATTGACAGTCGTTCAACATGAAGCTTGATAACATTTCTTCTCTCTTGATTTCTATGGCTGTATCTTCCAATTGTAATGTAGTGATCAAGTTTTCTGCATAACGCTTCATTTGTAAGTATGTGTGCCCTGAAGGCCCTGTTATATACCTTACCTTCCAGATTGTTCTGTATCACTCTATCCACATATATCCCAACCCTGGCCAAACATCTTCAATACTAGACGAGTCCATGTGTTGACCATCATTTTTGGAACAGAGTACCTGATCTACAATTATACATGCATAAGGTATCCGAAGAGCTCTCTCTGCATTCATGCTCCTCATATTCTCTGTATTTATGGTGTAATAGTCGTCTACTGGATGCTGAATTATTGGAGAAAAAACTTGATTTTGATTTCCTGATCACTATTGGATATGCGCTATTTGACCCTGACTATCCAGAAATATGTTGTTTATCAGAGCCAGCCATTCATAGGAGAAACGATATGTATATGTGTCTTCTTTTTTAACCAGTGGGCATAGCAGCACCTTCCCATTTGTACACCGTCGTCTAACTCTGTATTGTTCTTCGGCATATGTCTCCATCTTTGTTTTTATCTTGTTTGTTTGTGCCAAACGGCCATTTGAGTAGTGTGTAATATACCTTTCCCACTGAGCGTCTCTTGCAGAACGTCAATGCTATATACTGAAAACTATAAAAAAATTACTTGGTATTACAACTGTTATGGTATTGTGTCCTAATATGTTGCTACATGCTCGTATCTATCGTTCGGTTAGTGTCATACCTGACAGTGTGACTTTAGAATTGAGAAGATCAGTTAGCTTCTTTGAACATGTCAGTTGGTAGCTCAAGTCATATATGCTTCGGCGTCAGCTTCCTGCCCCAGGAAACAAAATAGATTATATTCTGGGCTATACTATATCGCAACACGGCATATTGTGACTTACCTTCGGCTTCATTTGAATCTAACGCTTTACCTCCACTGAACAACTTATGTAAAAAATGTAAATGCTTGGATTTAACGACGGCACTGGCTCGATGACCTTGCATGTCGTCTCCCAAGAAGGGGAGATAGGAAGGAGGTGGATACAGAGGAAACCGGCCCCATAGGGCCTAGCTCTTATTAGAATAGTGCCCTCTTATTCTTTAGCTCTCCTCCAAATCTGATACACGGGACCGCCGTTTAAAGTCCCCATCCGAAAGGACTAGTAGAGCAGGAAATACAAAATATCTCAGAAATACTGACGCCCTGGAACTGAACCCTGAATCGAACCCGGGTCGCCAGCGTGGTAGTCCGACGGTGTTACCCCTCGGCCACAGTCTGCTGTACAACTTATGTAGCATGGGTCGTAAGCTTTATAGTATCATCTCAACCACCGTGACTCTGATCAATCACAGTCCAGTATCGATGGTATTGCTATCATTTATATCAGAGTGGATCACGAAGTAGCATTGACGCTTCAGAATTTAAGGGCTTGTCGTTTTTGTAAACGGACTATGCGACTTAACGGAGCCGTTTGACAATTCATGCCCCACGAGAAATGTGTAAATTGCCAAACTATACAAAATAAACAATAAGGATTTCAATACATGTTTGGAACAAAACAAAAACCGATCGAAAATGTGTTTTGAAAGTAAAAGTAGAATCGCCGTTGAATGGTACGAGAATCCATGTCTAACATGTTATATTGCAATGAGAACGGTGGGACACTTGCATGGTCTGAAACATACTGCATCATTAGAGGCTGGTTGCCGCATATACCGTAAATAAGCCTGCATACGTGTATAGACATAATTATTCTTAGGAATCCCATGTTTTCTATGCTATTGCATACTTCATAATTATGTGTATCGTAATATGTATGGTATGCTAATAATGTATTATTCTTGTTTTCCATTTGATAAAAGCCCAACCAATCGTCAAAGTGTTCCTTTAAAGGATATGTTTGATAATTCAAGCCCCAAGCTAGCTTAGAAATATGCAAATTGACGAATTATATCAAATAAACAATTAATATTTCTATCCATGGTTGGAACAGAAAATAACTTATCGAAAATATAAAAAATACGAGGTCAGGTGATTACTACGCGCACCAAGATAGCAAGATGATGTCAGACAGTACTGAGGCATGGTGTGCCAGTGTTGTTGCCACAGATACCGTAACGCGAGTTGTGATGCCACATTTTCGCACCAAATGTCTGTTTTAAAACTTAGATAATTGGATCAGTAACTGCACGAATACGCTATGTGTGCAATTGCCTCGTCGAAAAGCACGTGTTGTCCGAGAGTACGAACCTGCTAACATGATATTGTGGAATTGCATGTGCCCAACTGCCCGTTGGCTTACAATATATAGATGAGGCCCTCGAATGGATAATTAAAATAGCCAGAAATATTGGAAATACTTTTTTTCTAACATTTTATTTTATTTATTAATACATGTAACACTTCAGTCTGAGTATGTATGCAGAATTAGTAATTCAATATGGCTAATTAATATGTTATATTGCTTACTATGTAAATAACTGAATGCATTGTTTTAATCATATTTTAATTATTCGGTGGCCATTTTTTTACCTTTAAATATATTTATATTTTTTCAACAAAAAAAACAGAACATTGGCAAGACGTATCAGTATTAATTCCATGTCTAATTGTATCAATACATGAAAAGGAATAAAATATACGATACAAATAATAATAGTGTGACAGTGTATGACGAAACCGGAAGTGGGAAATAAGAAACAAAACTGTTAGTGTTTTGACATAAACCTTCTCAAATATTCATGGTGGTTTAAGTTTCATTCATGTGTATGCCTTATTTGTTAAATTATATCGGTTTTGATATGCTGTAGGCATGATAGGTGTTCCCCTTGTGGGGCCTAAATTTGTAAATGGAGGAAGCCTTTCATTGGCAGACACAATCACCGTGTAACCGAATGATCAATATATTATCATTCTAATTGTTAGTCCCTACAAAACGAGGCGTTGTTGTCTGCTATATATATGTATATTATTTTATATTTTCTCATCGACAACGTGGTCTGTCCGGGCTCCAGAACCTCCTCCTATGGAATTGATTCTGATCCGTCGATAAAACCTTGCCCCTATGAGAATAAGGCACACTAAGAAACAACGGCAGACGACAGCTCTAGTTTGCCGGTAGTGTTTAACTGTGCTATGTTAACAAGACGCATCAGGATTGTGCTGTATAAGGTAAAACACGCTCTGTCAACCCGTCTCCATCACAAAGCCTGCCCAATGAGTGAGCATGAGGAGGCAGATCAATGTGAGGTCAGTCAGCAGACACCTTCGATCGGGCCGAAGTATTCAATTTCGACAAAAGGATTTGATTTGATCTCCATATGGTTATACGTCAGTAGAAAAGCTACGTCAAATAGAGCTGAGTGCCGGGTTCGAAACCTGCACGTTACATGTAACAAGGGATGGAATTCCATAATCAGAATTTGATAGTTATAGTCCGACAGAACCTGGACCTCACCTGGATTTGGAGTATAACGTTTTTTTTATTGTTGATTCAGTAAGTTCATGCTATGTACTGACGAAAACAATCGGATGACACCCTGTCACCATTGGGCAAATTAATATATACCCTGTAATCTCCCCTGTATCATTTTGATTTTTTTTTAATTTCGTCATTCTTTACAGTAAACGCTATACTCATATAAGTCATATTATGTATAATCGCATATTTGTGTTAGGATGTATTTGTTACTGATAGCAATACAGTGATCATTTGAATCGCGAACATCGTAGGCCGTTACCAGTCTGCGCATCCTCGGGTTACGCTGATCGTAAACGTCCACGGAATGGACGGGCATTGCGCATGCTTGTAGAGGAGATTCTCAGAAAATTAATTGGCAATAATATGAAATTACACGTATGGACAAGCTCATCTCGTCATTGGACATTATTGTTGCCAAGAGCAAGACGTCAAAACTCATATATCTACAATCTGGCACATGCATTTCGTTTGTAATTGCTTATTAAGGACAATTGGTACTATATTGAATATAGAGTTAGTGATAATGCACTGTAGGAAAACATGCGTCAATTTGGCTATTTGGGCTATATGGAACGGTACTATACCTATCGTGTCATATATTACATTGAAGTTGTTTAATAGGGAAGATGATTGGCCGCTCCATTTGGCAGCTTTCATTGAACACTTCCTGAACTGTGAAAATGTTATGCGGCATGTGCCAGGTATCTGTGATGGTTTGTAGAGCGATATGTACATTGACACCACATTCATGAGATATGGCCATGGCCAGGGTGGCATCTAAGTCGGTTCATATAGAGGTGGGTAAAGCCAGGATTGCAGCTGATGACATAGGCAGATATGGCATGCGTAGTCAGCTCGAAATGTGCACATATCCTCTAGAGCCGTATGTGCACCGTGATGATGAATATTGTCAGAGGCAGAGTTGGTCCACCATCCTTTAACTTGCATATGACATTGAAATAGGTACCAGCCAACTACAGAAGAAATCTGAGAATTCATTACAAACTACCTTCAATAATACTATCTGGAAAATAATATAAAACATAGTATGTAACAGAGAAACACGTGTGGGTAAATGAAGCGACGCTCTACAATTTACTCACGAGTCGCAGTACTCCAAGCTAGTTGGCGTGAAGTGGATATTAATGATATAATGTCACATGAATTATCGCCTATTCTGAAATCCATGTTCACTAACGACGAAGAAATGAGAATTTCGAAAGCTATGCATGTGCTGAAGAAAGAATTACAGGTAGAAGTTTTTTCGAGTATACGCACGCAGTACTTTGGGTCATCAAATGGCTCTATTGTGGGACCGTGAAGGACTTTGCTTACACTATCAGTAACATTGTTGAAGAAGCAACCAGAAGGAGATGTTGACCTCATATACCTCATTTTCAACGTATGTGCTTGTCATATCATTTTGACTGTGCGTGGCAGAAACATTCTGCATGCCAATCGATTACATTTCCAGATCTATTTTTGAAAACATTGTGATAGTACATGTAATATATATAGTGGAAATGTATATACTGTATTATAACATGTGATATGCGGCTATCAACGTTACATAATTGGACAGTTATTATGTGGTCATGTCTGAATAACTAACCAATTTAATGCACAGGCATACCAAATACGCATACTACATGTGTACATTTATAGAAATAAATTGTTACAACATTTGAAATGGCATAGGACAGTCACATTCACATGTGCTTCGATGAATGTCATCCAGGTAGCTTAGCGTAGAAGAAATAAGCCGGTGTTAGTGAGGTACATGTACAAGAAACTATCTTGTGTTATGACAGAAGAGGTTCCCGTATACTCATACAGTGTTTGATGAGCATGGAATCTGAGTGGAATTTATAGTATAACAACACACCATATATGTTATTAGTGGTAGCTAGATATATGTTTATAGCATTGCTAATAGTCTAAACTTATTTGACATCAGCAAAATGCATTGGTGATAATGTAAATATCAGTCTATGCAATATATAGAATAGAAATACTATAATATGAACATGAATGGTCATGCAATATTTATTTCATGAAGGATAAGTGATATACATAGTGTAAACAAGTTGTAACGCTTATTTGAATTCATCTCCTGGAAACTTACATTTTTTTGTGAAGTGGCTAAGGAATAAATAGTGGACATATAGCTGAATATTTTTCAGTGGCTCATGCGTACTAGTTGGATACACATGTCTGGTGGTCCTGGGAAAACAGTATAAATACTGTGAATCTATAAACAGACAGATATTATAACAAAGCAATGTACATATACACAGTCAGATTTTAGCTCCGATATTGATAAAACAAGCATTTGGCGGCCATTTTGTTTTTTCTTAATTCTGATGTTATTTACCGTATCAGCAAAGAAACTTGTTGATACCTATGCGTTACCACATCATGTTATCCCGTTTTTTGTTCAAGTATGCACAAGTTTCAGATTTGTAAATGCATATGTGATGACGTGTGTCTTGTATTAATATACAAATTCAATTCGCTACTAAGTGCACATTGTAAACATTGCAAGGTTCTGACTGACAAACAGCATAACTATTCTTATCTTAAATGTCAGTATGCTTTCTGCAGATACGTATTTTAAGTAAATAAGAATATGTTATTAGAAAGACCTGGAAGCTCTATTAATTAGCAAATTGTTGATGATTGGTTAGAATATCGGTTGCTATGGTTACACAAGTGTTGTGTAATTTATTACATTAACATATAAATATATGCCCTAATTAAATATATGTGTATCCTATTAATAAAATCACATTTCACAAGTTTATTGACAGCTATCACTGCAAGAACTGTTAACAGTTCGTCTGTATTTGATTCCACAGAAATTTGACGGTTACCATGGAAAGTCAAACTTTTATGGTATTTGGCCGCGGTTTCCGTAATTTTAACACTTGGCATATGTTTCTGCGATGAATTTCGCATGAAAATAAATTCATTTCACAATGTTCCACTCTGGGTATTGGGTAAACGTTGTACAGAATGCTGCCCAAGCAAATTGTTATTGATTGGTTAGAATATCGGTTGTTATGATTACCATATGTCGTTTAATTTATGAAATAAGCCTGAATCAAATATTATCACAAGTTCATTGAACGTAATCACTGCAACAACTGTTAACATTGTGTCTCTATTTTTCCACAGATAATTTACGGTTACCATGAAAATGTAAAAAATTACGACATTCGGCCGCGGTTTACGCAATTTTAACACGCGGATTCGGTTTCTACGATGAATTTCACATAAAGGTAGATGCATTTCATAAAGTTCTACTCTGGGTATGGGTAACTTGAAAGATAAGCGTCGTACAGAAGCCTGTCGTATAGGGTGAACAAACGAAACAGTATTCATGGGTCCTGTCTGAGAATGTATTGGATGAGCGGTAAATTATCGTATTAACGGTCGTACGATCGAAATCCACCGCGTGACAATTTTATTCCAAACGGTCACATCTTTTCTATGTTTTTATTAACAATAATGGCGTAACGATACTTTTCTTGTATCAAGTTATTTTGCTGTTGACACCACATGTACAAATGTTTGTCTGTTATTGACATGTGTTGTTTATGTTCCGTTATTTTGACAAAATATTTTCTTTGACACTGTTATCGACCACCATTTACAGGTGAAAACTCTGTGGAACCTATAGTTTTTAATTACATACAGATGGTCGGCAGCATATTTGTAACCTAGGAAACTACATGTTTCAGATCTGGTTACCTTGACGCGAATTTTCAGTCTATTGCTCAATTCTGTCCTTCTAATATAATGTATAAAATTAAAATTTAGCGCAATCTTTACCGACTTTAAGAAAAAATTATCTCCTGCCAAAAAAAATAAAAGCAATGGATGTTACGACTAGTATAGCCACGGAACAGTCTCATATGTGCTGATCAGAACATATGATGTTCGCCATTCAGTCACTGTGGAATCCTTTCTCGATTGCCGACAGGCTATGGTTCGCCAATCGTACATTTATTGCAGATATTGTAAGGTCCAGTTTTTTCAGCAGGTGGTCCAAGTACAGCTGTAAGCGGGACGATGTCGTGAACATTCGACGTTTCTGTTGTCTAAATATGAAAAGCTTCACTCTGAATGTACGCTAACATCGTCTCGATGTGTGCCATGTAAATACAAGAACTAGATGTTGGGGACATTATTGTCATGGACTGTGAGTGAAAATAGTGTCAATTCGTGATAATAAATATAGTCTAAAATGACTTTTCTCTTTTTTCGTGATTTGATATCCTTGGCGTAAAGATTGCAACCAGCAGATTTCTGTGTTTGTGTTTCATTTCGGGCCAATTAGAGAATAGTTAAGACTAATAGTTTTCCGCGGTGCGCTCAAGTATAACAGAAAAGTGTTGTCTTCAATACACGAAAGTGTAGCACGTGCAGCGAGCAGGACTGGTTGTTATCACGTGGTGTGCGGGCTGTAAGGCGTGTATCGTCATTCTTGCGATAGCAGTCACTGCATAAACAGGCAATTTTCTCATATGAGGGACCACTGTGGGTTGTGTATGGCAAGCGAAATTCACAATAATTCGTTTTACAGGGTGGACAAAACCCCCTTCATTAATTCCCGGGATGAATAAAACATTTGTTTCCTGTTTATTATTATTAATGATATTATTTTACTAAAATTTAAAAAACATCATAATATACAACAAACAAATATTCATATATTGGCTAATATATAGTGTCGGTAGCCTGATCAACCTAGCTAGATATGGCGCCTGATCAGGGACTACACTGGTGTACGGACTACTGATAGTCTGATAAACCCAAACTGGATATGCCGGCTACTCTGGGACTACACTGGTGTACAGATTACTGATAGTCTGCTCAACCTAACTAGATATGCCGGCTGCTCAGGGACTACACTGGTGTACAGATTACTGATAGTCTGATCAACCCAACTGGAAATGCCGGCTGCTCTGGGACTACACCGGTGTACAGATTACCGATAGTCTGATCAACCTAGCTAGATATTCCGACTGCTCAGGGACTACACTGGTGTACAGATTACTGATAGTCTCATCAACCCAACTAGATATACCGGTTGCACATGGACTACACTGGTGTACAGATTACTGATAGTCTCATCAACACAACTAGATATACCGGTTGCTCATGGACTACACTGGTGTACAGATTACCGATAGTCTGAACAACTTAGCTAGACATGCCGCCTGATCAGGGACTACACAAGGTGTACAGATTACCGATAGTCTGGTCAACCTAGCTAGATATGCCGGCTGCTCCGGGGCAACACCGGTGTACAGATTACTGATAGTCTGGTCAACATAGCTACAGTAGCGCTTTTCTGCTCCTCAACCTACTTGTATATACTAATATCGTATACATATCGTAATCGTATAGTATTGGTATATTTAATGAGCATATCGTATGATCATATAATATTGGTATGTTTGTACCGTATCAGCGTATAGTACAGTTTGTTTACATTATACAACGTACTATACGAATATTATACAAACATACGATATCCGTTCGTATATACGATATATCCGTACGGATATGGTATTGTTATACAGTGGGGTCATCGTGTAAGTGTGTTGTTTCCACGCACGCGTGTGCGTCCCGTGTTCGTCTCGTGCCGTGTTTTTAATGAGGACACGAAGTTCGTTTCGTTTTACTAATTTGCATATCGTGTTGGTGTGAATCGTGCCGTGTAAAACGATACGTGAAGTATCACAGTGCATCTTATACATGTGTGTTAAATACAGTAATTCATCCTTGTACTGCGCACCACCGCCGGGGACACAAACCAATGATCCCCCACACACACCAGCCATCTACATTTGGCGTCCTAAAAGTTCCGGTCTATATCCCACAGTGGGAACAATGTGTATCACCACCACCACCAGTTTTTTTCTATGACTACACTACACCCCGACCCCCACTTCTGTCTGTAGCGCAGGATGACTTGCATGACTTCAACTACAGGCAGACTACTAGTCATGCCGGTGGCCGACTGATCAAGTGCTAAACTAGTCCTGGTGCGATGGCCGACTGATCAAGTTCTAAACTAGTCCTGGTGCGATGGCCGATTGATCAAGTTCTAAACTAGTCATGGTGCGATGGCCGACTGATCAAGTGCTATGCTAGTCCTGGTGCTATGGCCGACTGATCAAGTTCTAAGCTAGTCCTGTGCGATGGCCGACTGATCGAGTGCTATACTAGTCCTGGTGCGATGGCCGACTGATCAAGTGATAAACTAGTCATGGTGCGATGGCCGACTGATCAAGGGCTAAACTAGTCCCGGTGCGATGGCCGACTGATCAAGGGCTAAACTATTCCTGGTGCGATGGTCGACTGATCAAGTTCTAAACTAGTCCTGGTGCGATGACCGACTGATTAAGTGCTAAATTAGTCCTGGTGAGATGGCCGACTGATCAAGTGCTATACTAGTCCTGGTGCGATGACCGACTGATCAAGTTATAAACTAGTCCTGGTGCGATGGCCGACTGATCAAACTAGTTCTGGTGCGATTGCCGACTGATCAAGGGCTAAACTAGTCCTGGAGCGATGGCCGACTGATCAAGTTATATACTAGTCATGGTGAGATGGCCGACTGATCAAGTGTTATACTAGTCCTGGTGAGATGGTCGACTGATCAAGTGCTAAACAAGTCCTGGTGCGATGGCCGACTGATCAAGTTCTAAACTAGTCCTGGTGCGATGGCCGACTGATCAAGTTCTATACTAGTCATGGTGAGATGGCCGACTGATCAAGTGTTATACTAGTCCTGGTGAGATGGTCGACTGATCAAGTGCTAAACTAGTCCTGGTACGATGGCCGACTGACCAATGATCAAGTTCTAAACTAGTCCTGGTGCGATGGCCGACTGATCAAGTGCTAAACTAGTCCTGGTGTGATGGCCGACTGATCAAGTTATAAACTAGTCCTGGAGCAATGGCCGACTGATCAAGTGCTAAACTAGTCCTGGTGCGATGGTCGACTGATCAAGTGTTATACTAGTCCTGGTGAGATGGCCGACTGATCAAGTGCCAAACTAGTCCTGGTGCGATGGCCGACTGATCAAGTTCTAAACTAGTCCTGGTGCGATGGCCGACTGATCAAGTGCTAAACTAGTCCTGGTGTGATGGCCGACTGATCAAGTTATAAACTAGTCCTGGAGCAATGGCCGACTGATCAAGTGCTAAACTAGTCCTGGTGCGATGGTCGACTGATCAAGTGTTATGCTAGTCCTGGTGAGATGGTCGACTGATCAAGTGCTAAACTAGTCCTGGTACGATGGCCGACTGATCAATGATCAAGTTCTAAACTAGTCCTGGTGCGATGGCCCACTGATCAAGTGCTAAACTAGTCCTGGTGCGATGGCCGACTGATCAAGTTCTAAACTAGTCCTGGTGCGATGGCCGACTGATCAAGTGCTAAACTAGTCATGGTGCGATGGCCGACTGATCAAGTTATAAACTAGTCCTGGAGCAATGGCCGACTGATCAAGTGCTAAACTAGTCCCGGTGCGATGGTCGACTGATCAAATGTTATACTAATCCTGGTGAGATGGCCGACTGATCAAGTGCCAAACTAGTCCTGGTGCGATGGCCGACTGATCAAGTTCTAAGCTAGTCCTGGAGCGATGGCCGACTGATAAAGTGCTAAACTAGTCCTGGTGCGATGGCCGACTGATCAAGTGCTATACTAATGCTGGTGAGATGGCCGACTGATCAAGTGCTAAACTAGTCATGGTGCGATGGCCGACTGATCAAGTTATAAACTAATCCTGGAGCAATGGCCGACTGATCAAGTGCTAAACTAGTCCTGGTACGATGGTCGACTGATCAAGTGTTATACTAATCCTGGTGAGATGGCCGACTGATCAAGTTCTAAGCTAGTCCTGGAGCGATGGCCGACTGATCAAGTGCTAAACTAGTCCTGGTGCGATGGCCGACTGATCAAGTGCTATACTAATGCTGGTGAGATGGCCGACTGATCAAGTGCTAAACTAGTCCTGGTGCGATGGCCGACTGATCAAGTTATAAACTAGTCCTGGTGCGATGGCCTACTGATCAAGTGCTAAGCTAGTCCTGATGCGATGGCCGACTGATCAAATCGCATGCCATAATAACTAGATGGCCATGGACTGTATGTCCTGCCCGCCGAGGCATTTGAATAGTACAAAAATAAAAATTTAACCAAAAAAACTCTTTAACCAAAACTTTATCCTGAATGCACGCCAATGTGCCGACTATATCGCTTTGTCTGCAAGCGGGCCCAACACAAACTTTAAGGGAAATTTCAAAGTAATTTGACCTTGACATTGGGCACATATAAATAATAATGAAAATGTGGGTGACAAATACACAGTATGTGAAGTTTCGAGTGAATTGGTGAAGCGGTTTCAGAGATACAGTGTTCTTAAAGGCACACAATGTTCTTTATATCAGAGACATCATCTGAGACATTTTCGGGCAAAATAAACATTAATTCACCATTAATACACATATTTATTGGCATTATTATACATTTTATATCAGACGTAAATTTCCACACTGCTATCAGGGGCGATAACCGTGTTTCCTTAAAATGTTACCAGACATTGTTTTTTCAGGGGACACATTTAATTAGCATAAGTAATAAAAAAATATCATGCCCCATTTGTCTATGAAAATAGCCTGATACCACCGCGTGTCACTATCAGTGAAATAAACATTACTAAATGATTATATCCATATAACGGGCACTCGTAATGTTTAGAACTGGTGGAATAGTGACAAAATTATACACTTATTTAATTCCTACAAATAACATTAATTTGTGTGCCTACTGAGTGGGTATGTACCTTTAATTAGCATAAATAAGTAAACAATATCATGCCTCATTTGAATATGAAAATAGCTTGATACCACCGCTAGTCATTATCAGTAAAATAAATATTACTAAATGATTATATATGGATAGCGGGCACACGTAATATTTAGAACTGGTGGAATAGTGACACAATTATACATTTATTTAATTCCTATAAAGAACAGTTTGTGCCTACTGAGTGGGCATGCACCTTTAACAACTTTAACCTTAAATAAAAAAAAAATTAACCGGACGCACGAAGTGACGTACATATGGATGTACGTACGTATGTTGGCCAATGTGACAACTATATCGCACTGTCCACATGCAGGCATGTCAAAAACTTTGAGGTAAATGTCATAGTAATTTGACCTTGATATTGGGCACAGGGGTTGCATAGAATGAAAATATGGATGATGCTAAACACACATGTGAAGCTTCGAGTGAATTGGCGAAGCGGGTTCTGAGATATAGTGTTCTTAAAAACTTTGACCTACGGTAAATAAAAACCAGATGGCCGTGGCCCGCATGTCGAGCCCACCGAGAAATTTATTTATTTATTTATTTGAAGTTTGAATTAAGGTATGTAAAAGCTTTAACGCAAATTTGAAAGTCATTTCACCTTGATCTTGGGCATGTGGGTCGCATGCGTGGGCTATAGTATGAAAATATGGATGATAATAAAGATTTATCTGAAGTTTGAAGCAAATCTGAGTAAGTGTTGTGGAGATATAAGGTATGCAAAAACATTAACACAAATTTCAAAGTCATTTGACCTTGACCTTGGGGCACAGGGGCCGCATGAGTCGGACACAGAATGAATATATGGATGATAACTAATAAACATTTGATGTTTCAACTCAATGTGACTTAGGATATGGTATTTAAAAACATACACCGATTTCGGACGGACTGACGCACGGACTGACGCACGGACGTCATTTTGATCACTATGTCTCGCTTTCCGCAAGCAGGCTCGGCAAAAAAACTACGGATGTACGTCATTGCGCATACTATATCGCACTGTCACCAAGCGGACGCGACACAAATTGTCCAACCCCTTTTTAAAGGTGCATGCCCACTCAGTAGGCTAAAAATGCTGAAAAATGGGAATTAAATAAGTGTATAATTGTCACTATTCCACTAGTTATAAACATTACGAGTGCCCGCTATACAGATATAATCATTTGGTAATATTTTTTTTTTACTGGTAGTGACGCGCGGTGGTATCAGGCTATTTTCATATGCAAATGGGGCATGATATTTTATAATTATTTATACTAATTAAATGCGTCAACTCAAAACTAATTCGACAGATTATAAAGTATGATCATTGCACATCAAAACATAAATACAGAGAATAAATATTAATGTCCGTTAACATTTATCGTCCCTGATATCAATGTGGAAATTTTCTTCTGATGTAAAATGTATAATAATGCCAAACAATACGTGGGTAATGGTAAATTATGGTTTATCTGGCCAGAAAATGTCTCCGATGATCTGACATAAAGAACATTTTGTGCCTACTGAGTGGGCATGTACCTTTAACGTTAGCTCCGCACTGTCCCGTGAGACCTACGCATTTTGAGTGTGTTGAGTTATCTGCAAGCGGGCTCTACTAAAACAATAGTGGCGTGCCCCAGCATATACAAGTAACTTACCTTAATGCATCAGTTACACATCAGACGCTGAATGAACTTTAATTCTCACCACACCATTTATAGAATATTAAAGTTATTCATTATGTTCAATAGTGCTGCTTTGACATGACGTGAAATTAAAACATGCATGACATGATCTGGAAGAATAACCACAGACCAAGCACGCATATTCAGAATCACGTCTCGGTTCTGGTTTTATCCAGCTCCGATTTCTGTCACCTGTTCACAAAATCCAGAATCCAACATTGTCGCAAATTTAATCCTCTATGTTGGTGTATGTTAGAACAAAATGTCACTTAGTATATTATCCAATGCGGGTTGTAATCTCTTGTTTCTCTAAATGAATGCGTCCAACAATCCCTGTAGCTGCTATCGTGATAAAACATGTTAAAGGTTCTGTCAGCGCCTCACATATTGATCTTAATATTCACCATTTTGATTCCAAGTACCGGAATAATGATGTTTCCATGCGTCGTCGTAGTGTTATCTGTCAGATTCCGTTGTTTATTTGATCAAATTGATGGACAAATTTGTGTCCGCTAATGTCGCCAAGAGCATAATCTGTGACGTCGACTTTAATAATTTGGCATAACTTCTAGCTTGTGAATTTTTGGTTGAATAAAGTGATCACTACATGTATGGTGAATAAGTGTATATCTGTGCCCGGTTTGCTTAGTAGGTAGAGCGATGGTGTGGTAAACCAGAGATCTCCTGTTCGATTCCGGGCTGGTGTGCATCTTTCTCACCCTGTGTCATTTAGCGCCCAACGTAGTTGCGGAAAGTAACTCTGCAGAATACTCCCGTATCGTCCGTAGCAAGAGTTATGGTGCTCTCCGTAGGTTTCCCCTGCAAAGTACCAAATCACATCTGATTTGCACTTCAACTGTTAATTGCGACATATTTTCTGTATTTTTCAATTGAAGAATTGTCAGTATTATACTTACATTAATTTCTGTGGAATTAGTACAGAAAAATATGTCACAATTAACAGCTAAAGCGCGAATGAGATCCGATTCGGTACTCTGCAGAAAAACCTATGGAGCACCGTAACTCTGGGTACGGACGATAATTGAGTATTCTGCAGTTACTTGCCGCAACCACTCCCAACGTGGAGTCGTGACTGATGAAGAAATGTTCCACAAATATGGAATTCAGGGTGGACATATTTCTCCCCAGTGACAATTCTTGCCCAACGAAGGATCGTGACTGATAAATACTCCCAAAATTGTACCAAAACATATGGAATTCGGAGACAAAATTAAACATGGAATTCGAGGACGAATTTCAATTTGGCGGGGAAGAATGTCACGGTACGCAACTGACTATGGGGATGAAGTGTGTATGATCTGTGCATTCTTAGCTTGCTCGGTAGAGCCATGGGCATGGTACGGTAAACATGAGGTCCCCGATTCGATTCCGGGCCGGTATGCATCTTTCTCACTCTGTGACACAAGTAAACCGTTTTGTTTTAAAGAAATGGCTATCACCGGTATAAATATTATCTTCACAAAATTTGATTCGGGCCAATAGAAATCAACAGCCAGAGCAGAACGTTTGCAGTAATCATGGGCGGATTCAGGGGGGTGGGGGGTGGGGGGTGGGGGGGGTGGGGGGATGGGGGGGGGGGTTACAAGGCACGTTTCATGCCAAGTGCCATGTATTCCATGCATTTTTCGGTCGTTGTCTTATTGTTTAAACGTTTTCAATAAACTAGAAATGTGGCCTGTCGGCACACGAATGCCCCCGCTGGCAGCCAAAGAAAACGAGGCATTTTCATTATAAGCCATTTACCCGAGCGTTAAGGTTTTGAACGCACCTTGACCCTGGGCTTAGTGGGGGCGGGACGAATGTGGATTTGTCACAGGGCGGTAGAGGACCATTGTAGCAATGCGTGTGTGAAATGTGAAGCAGATCCGAGCAAGGAAACACAAATTATAAGCCATTTAACAAAATGTTAAGGTTTCAAACGCACCAAGTCTGTGACCTTGACACTGTGCTTAGCGGGGGCAGGACGAATGTGGATTTGTCACAGGGCGGTAGAGGACCATTGGAGCAATGCGTGTGTGAAAGTTAGTGTAGGATTGAGAAACGCGCACGTAGATTTGTCCCAAAGTGGAAAGTAAACAATTAAAGTGGAAAAGGTGAAGGTCAAAGGTCAAGGTCGAAGTACTGGGTGGTTGAGTGTGTAGGGCATGTTCATATGTATGATGTGTATAAATATTTAAGCGATTGGCAAAAGTATTGAGAAGTTATTGTAGGATTGAGAAACGGCACGTAGATAAAGGCAACGTGTCACGTAGCATTTGTCCCAAAGTGCTAAGTAAACATTTAAAGTAGAAAAGGTGAAGGTCAAAGGAGTAGTAGTAAGGGAGTCAAAATGATACCACCTACCGTGATATCATTTATAACCCTCTATAATACCCCCACCACCCCCGAAAATCAAAAAATTGGTTAACGAGGAAAATTGGGTCTCCCGACGGCAAATTTATGAATTTTTGGAGAAAATAATTTTGAAAATAGGGAGTCCCAATTATATTGGTAATTGACTTTTGAAAGTATATATTGGTGTCATAAATACATCATGTTTTTTTTCACGTCCAATTGAACAGAAAAAACGAGTACCAATATAAAAGAGAAAATGGATAATTCAATACAATTTGAATTGCAAATTTTTAATGACTGTGTTGAAGAAGTTTACGAAGAATACGGGGGTTATAATCCTGTATATAAATTCTATAAAATGAGAACACTAGGCGATATCGAATATATGAAATACCAGCGTAATTTATTACGCTCCGATAAAAACGTTACATTTACAATATTATACCGGCAATTATGTCAACTATACAAGAGGCAAATACGAACATTAAGACAGATAATGCGTATCGGATATGAAACTAAGGCGTATTATATAAAACTATTAAAACCCAACGATTCGTCTACGAACGTACATTTCTACGATATCACTTATAAATTTATGTTGTAATCACAACATCAAGCAGACGACAATGTTTCACTTACACGTGTTATAAACATGCAAATTATGTGTCCTACCTTACACGTATATTAAGTGTCCATTTTATAGAGAGATTACACGATTACGTCTTCCGGGTTTTTTTATGAAACATAAACACACTGTAATATATACTACACACACGTGGGTGTGTATTACACAACCCGCTAATCGATATTCCGGAATGAAACAGAAACACACTGTAAATATATACTAAACACACACGTGGGTGTGTATTACACAACCCGCTATCGATATTCCGGAAGTATTTCTTACATAAAGATTGGTTGGCATGTTTTTTATTTTTTTAATTTTACTTTTAATAATTTAGAACGTTATAACCTATATTATTAAATAAAAAACGAACTTATTATATAAAAAGCAAATAAAAAAAAAAGAGTAAATATTGGTATTGCACAACACGGTTTTAGCTTAATATATGTAAAATTAACAACAATAATTTGTCTTGGGGGACGCCCCTTGACGAAAAATGAGCGCTCAGTGCTTCCGTGCAGGCACTTCCAAGGTTGCCTAGACTTTCGACACTGGTTCCTAGATCAGCCGATAGATGGGGGTGTGCTGTACAGGCAGCTATTACACCCGGCTAGCCACAACATGAGACGAGTAAGACAAAGACAAGATCAGAGAAGGTGGCTAGCCGGGTGGGCCCAGAAGGGTTTTGCTGGCGTGGGTTCGAGCCTCGGTAGGACCTAAACTTTTTTTTTAAATTATTAATAATTTTCTTAATTAATTCTTTAGAATTATCAAAATTATTAATTAATAAATTGTTTACTGCACCAATATAATTAATTAATTATTTTTTAAAACCACATTTGTAGGGATAGAAATAAATAAAAATGTTTAGCTCCAACCGCGGCGCGAACCCACGACCCTCGTCTCTATAGAGTATCGGCTTAACCCACACGACCATGTAGGCTGTTATGATAAACATTACCTAGTGTTGTACAATTATCAATTACGACAATGTTTCAATTACACGGGTTATGAACCATGCGTAAATTGATAGCCAAGGTAAACAGAGCCGATTGTATCAATTACACAGACGGTGTGTACAGTGTAATCCTCGACTGAATTTGTAATTCTCAGTGAAAAACACATGTTGTATAGGTATGTAAATTTGTTTACTGCACCAATATAATTAATTATTTTGGTGCTGTAACATTTCTTCCGACTTTATCTCCAAGTTTTTCCCTAAATTTATCCCAATCAGTACACTCAATCTTGGGCATGGTGGCGCGCGCTTTGATTCTTATATCATTTTTTAATTGTTCATATCTCCCCATTTCTTCCACCACGGATTCAAACTCTAAATTTGATATTTTCTTATCGGCCAACGCTTTGGACACCATAACGTCGATGGTATTTTTCTTTGACCTGGCGAGAACGGATATTCTATCATGTTTTCTACATTTTTTCTCGAGTTTTCCACCCGACGCCCTAATTACCATACACAACAACCCAGAAACGGCCGACACCGCACATAAAATCCCCGCTACGGGAACCGTTATAATGGTGGATATAGTTGCAGCTGTCCCCGCCCCACACAACACAGAAACACTCGCCAGAGCCGTGCTAGATACTTCAGCCATGTTCACCGCGCACATTATATTTTTTAGCGTTTCTTTTTCTATTTGTATATTCTCTAACTAAAATATCCTGCATAGCCACGATATTATTCAACCTAAAATCTGAACTTCTTTCGTTAATTGTACACAGTGTTGATGGAGTGGTATTGACAATTGGAAGCGTTGATTCGTTCATATTTAAATTTTACAAATTTATTTCAATATATTAGTATTTACAAAATAAGTTCAATTAACAACGAGACAATAATGGAAGAACTCTCTGTGTAACCGATTTTCGTAACAAAGTTAATAACACTACCTTTGGAAAGTCTAATTCGATCATAACCGGAGAACGAAACCACCGTCGAACTATCTCCAGAGATTTTAGTGACTCCAACTCCCCGTTCTTCCCCATCTACTACAATATTTATCGCGACCGCGCCCACAGGTTTACCACTACCATTAACCGAGCAGACCGCCATTTGGATAACTTCACCCGCGGCTGTCATAGTGTTTCCCCCACATTTATTACTCGCTTTGGCACCGAACGAATATTCATAGTGCCCCTCAACCAATGGGCCCCGCTTCTCAGCCCAAACTGTTATGGCACGTTTTAGCGTTTTCATTGTTCGCACTATTCCGGCAAGCGCACTGTTTGCGTTATATGCCTCAGTACGAATATTATAAGAGGCCTCCTCAAGAGCTTTGGTCGCGGCTATACGATCATGTTTCAGTTTATCGGAAACCTCGGTTACCTTTCCGTCTAGTTCGGTAAGTGCCGCTTCTCTGCTGAGAGAGTCCTCTAAGCGCAACGCATCATAAGCCTCCGTAATGGTCGCCTGGTGGCCTTCTAGGGCTTTCTCAACACTCAACCGGGCCTCTTTTTGAAATTCGGTTATTTTCCCGTCTAGTTCAGCAACCGCCGCTTCTCTGATGAGAGAGTCCTCTGAGCGCAACGCTTCATAAGCCTTCGCAAGGGCTGCCTGGTGGTCTTCTCGGGCTTTCTCAATACCCGACCGGGCCTCTTTTCGAAATTCGGTTATTTTTCCGTCTAGTTCACCAACCGCCGCTTCTCTGAGAGAGTCCTCTGAGCGCAACACCCTATAAGCCTCCGTAAGGTCCGCCTGGTGGTCTTCTCGGGTTTTCTCAATACCCGACGTGGCCTCTTTTCGAAATTTGGTTATTTTTTTGTCTAGTTCGGTAAGTGCCGCTTCTCTGATGAGAGAGTCCTCTAAGCGCAACGTATCATAACCCTCTGTAAGGGCCGCCTGGCGGTCTTCTCGGACTTTATCAATATCCGACCTGGTCTCTTTTCGAAATTTTGTTATTTTTCCGTCTAGTTCGGTAAGTGTCGCTTCACTGATGAGAGTGTCCTTTAAGAGCAACGCATCATAAGCCTCCGTAAGGTCCGCCTGGTGGTCTTCTCGGACTTTCTGAATACCCGACCGGGCCTCTTTTCGAAATTTTGTTATTTTTTTGTCTAGTTCGTTTAGTTCCGTATGCGTTTCTTCACGACTTTGTGTATTCACAGACAGTGCATATTCTCTAAGTTGTGACAGTAGACTCTTGTGAATCTCGTCCGTGGCCCTCGATATAGTTCTATTGATCAAGGCCTTTGTTTTTTGGGTAGTTAAAAAGTCGCCCTCTGTCGGGATGAATCCCCCTTCTGTCGGTTCCAAATTCTTTGAATTTGTCACCCTAATCGAAGAACTACCTGGTCCGTATATACTCATTTTCAATAATGTTGATAATATATATTACGAACATGCGTTTAATTCTAAATAATTTTCTTACAATTAATTAATTTGAAATTTCTAGGACGACCGAAATCGGGTAATCGTTCTTCAACTCTCGCCCTTTATCATCGAGAATAGAAATCTTCAACTCGTGGATGTGTCCCGATTCCAAAACTTTCATCTCGGGGTGTGGGAAGTCTAAGGTCAGGGTCTCACCATAGAAACAGTCGCTGGCGGGCACGGTTTTCAGTAATATGCTGGGAGTGCCGTCTACCGTGTTGTACGATGTGTTCACCCGATCCAGGTGCACCCCGAGAGTTTTCGTGACGGCGAAGTTCACCGGGGTCGTGCCTACGTGCTCGCCAGGATCAAACACTCCGTCATCGTTGTACGGGTATGTTATTTTAAATCCTAACAGTGAGCCCAACCCCGGTGAGATCCTTAAACGCCTATCAACGGTCAATGTCGTGAGCCCCGTGGCTTTCGAGATTGCGAGAGTGACTACACCAGGAATCTTCTCCGCGACAAAAGCTTGGAGATCTCCGAAACTCCAAAGACCGTGAGGTACTATAGCATCTGGAGTTCTACGAAATCCTGAGGTCACTGGTTCAGTTATGAGGTAGTTTCCGAAAGCCACAGGGCTTACACCCTCGACTTCTGATGTGAAAAACTCGAGCGTTTCAACGTTTTTCCACCCGACCGTGAACGTGATTGATCTGAGGCCTACCTGGCGTTGTCCGCAGCAGTTGTCTATTAATTTTTGAAGTTCACAACTCTCTTTTTGAACATTAGTGATAGTAGCAAACATAATAATATATTTCAATGGATACAAAAGCATTTAGCTTTAACTCTAATGCAAAGTACGCGGTCGGTGGTAAATACAAGCAAAAAGTCGTTGTTAACCACCTTGTACACCCAACCGTAACGGTTAGACCGGCCAGTGGCTTTGCCACCAATTTCCCTAACACGTTTGAGAAATATGTAGTTCCAAAGACTACTAGTCAAGATGTATTACTAAGATGGGAGTTTTCCCATATGAACTTCTGGCAGAACCAGCTAAATTTCGCTGTATGGTGCGCAACGGCCGGATGCGGAGTTTCGCATCAAGACCATTTGACATCCGAGAATATCATGCTCCGAAGTGTCTACAACTTTCACGTGTAATTACACAATTAGGAGGATTCTCAAAGAACTAGGTATTCCACTGCCTCAAGACGATGGCTGGGATCCCATTTCCAGCGCATACAACCGTAAGGCGTTCGAAAGATTGTGTAGCGAATTTGGGGTATCTAAAGACGCCGACTGGAGACAGAAAAAAAATATACACCCCGACAACAGTTTAGGGTTAGTTTTCACCTTAAAGGCTTAGTTAGTGGGGAGCGTCTGGATAAAGTTCCAGTATATTTCTCAGGGCTATGGAGCGCTCGAGGGGCCACCCCACCACCAGTTAGAAAAATGGCAACATGGACTAAATATAATTATAAGTTGAATAAGATGACGTTCGGTGCTGAAGTGCTTGGTGGACTTGCGTGTAATGATGGTGATTGCCATTGGCTGCCTACTAAAGTAGCCCATGTGGAATACCTAGACCTGGGTGGGATACTCCACAGATGCGAAATGCTTGGACCACATTTATGTTAGATGAAAGCACTGGATTTACGCAGGGTGGGGTTATTCGTCTCAACGAATCCATTCGCATATACGTATGGACAATCCTCGCATCACAGAAGCAAACGCGCAGCGCTATACTTGGTACGGGAACGGCCTTTGACGCGCAAAAACAGTTCTTGGCACTTGTCGAGGACGCCATCTCAGCTAAGGTGGACCTCCAGAAGGCGATCCAGAATTATCAAGACATTTTGCAGACTGCCCGCACCCCGGTAGACTACGCATTTGGAATAGGTCTTTATATGGCGCCGAGCAATATGATACTACGAGACGACCCGGTTGACGGTTACAATAATCAGATCGTAGTCGCAACCACCAATCAAAAAATCGGCCGCAACGGGAACGTGAACACGGGTATCATCAAGCTCCCACCCAAGATGATCGGGCGCGGAGTTGTAAATTCAAATAAATTTGAAAAAGATTTCATAAAACCCCCAAAACACAAAATGGATACACATCCCTCAACACAATCGAACCCAGTACCCCCCAATTCGTAAATTGGATGCACCATCGAGTTCCATCAACAATGTTGAAACACCAATCGAGATTGGAAGCACAACACACGAGGAGGAGAAATTAGCGCTCGTCGTCGCCCTCGTGGCGATCGGATTATTTGCGCTTTGGTTTTAGGAACTCTCTGGCGAAGAATAGTAGGAGACCGGCGATTGCCACGATTAAAGCCCAAGTATTTTTGGCTAGCCATCCGGCCGTTTTTGATAATATAGATAGCAAGTAAGAAACGATACTTCCGATCAGTCCAGGTAGTGCGGCAGCCGCCTTTTCGGCTAATTTAGCCAGGAGACTGGCGAGGGCTTTTAGTTGTTTTTTTACCCACTCCTTGGCTCCGCCTGATGGCGCGGGTGCTGGTGCGGGTGCTGGTGTTGGCGCGGGTGGTGGCGCCGCACCACCAGTGAAAGCTAGAACTATGGTTGATATAGTCATGCTGATAGCAACGAGGATGCTTGCTATCGTGATGCCCTGTTCTCTGAACAGAGTGCGAAGACGCTCACCGAGTGTCGTCTCCTCGTGCAGGACCCTCGAGATTGTTTCGCGGATCCGACTTATTTGGGTGCGGAGAGCCTCACGGTTAGTCGATGCAGCCTGCAAGCGAGCTTCTCTTTCGTCCCGCAACGACCGCAGGCGTTCGGTGATCCGCTCGGTAGATTCTCTATCGTCACCAGCTTCCTCCAGTTTTCTTTCTTCTAGCGCGATATGTTCATCCAGCGACGAGAGTTTGGCGAGGTTAAGGACCAGTTCGGCCCGGACCGTTTGCATAACCTTATCGAGGCCCCGGAGTTCGCGAAGAGGTAACGGTGGGTCATCGTTAGACCCTTGTTCGAGGTTGAGTATTTCGTTTTCGCTGAACGTGGTCTCCATCGCGTTAATAACGTCGGTGGCCACTTGAGGGACCTCGCTGAGCTCGCTGAGCTCGCTGAGCTCGATAGAAACTGTCGAGTCGTCCATCTTATCTTTTAGGTTGTTTACGGCCCTTACAGCTGCGGCACTCAAAACAATCTTCGTATTCTTCTTCCAATCTACGAATCCGAGCTCGTTCCTTACGAGTTGGCCACCGCCCGGGTTTCCGGCAATGGTACCCAGCGCTAGGGGTTTACCGGTCCTCGTGTTGATGATTGGGATATTTGATGCTGCTTTTAGTCGCAATCTACCGTTCAGATCAAATTTGAACTTGGAGTAGTCGCGACCGACAGATGGGACCAGACCTTTTTCTGCCAAACGGTTATAGTAGTCGTTTACAGCTCCCTCGAGTAATTCCCGACTTTGACTAGTAGTAGCGCCACCTAATTGCCCCGATTGGATTGGAACTGGAGGCTGTATCAAGGGCGTTTCGTCATTATAATCATCTATGTCATCATCATCGACGTAATCGTCTCTGCCGATTTCATACATGTCATTATCGTAATCAGCCATATTAATTTCTTAAAATTAATTATGTATTAAAGACAAAACCATACGGGTTTAATATAGATTCACTAAATTATGTCTTCGAGTCAATACGGTCGCAAACTCAATCCATACCGCAGACTGCGTGAGCCCCTCGGGGCAAAAGGCGTGAGACAGAGTGTCGTTATTACGAACAACCCATCGACGATCGACCAGAACCAGCAGCTCTTGGTCCGCTTCCCCAACCTCGGAGCTAACGACGTCGTTGTGCCGGGTACTATTCGCCTCGCTTTCACTATTTCGCTTACATCGACGGACGCGGACCGAACCGTCGTTCAGAACCTTGGTCGCGCCATCGTCAAGAAGACCATGATAAAGATTTCTGGTAATGAGGTGATGTCGATCTATGACAGCGACGTCTACCATTGTTATCAGGACCTATGGAAGACGGCGCAAGAGCGCGAAAACGCCGTCTATCAGGGTATTGACACCAGCAAAAATAAGAACGTAACCAGACTTAGAATCGGGGCTGCTAACAAGGCAGAAAACAACGCGAGCGACAACGCGGTCGCGGGCGCCTACGGCAACCGCTTCTACATCCCGCTCGACTTCGAGTTGCTGGAGAGTCACATGCCCTACTATCAGAGCGCTTTGGCTGACCGCCTCGAATACGAACTAACTTAACGTTCAACGACTACGGCCGAGTTCTCATAACCAGCGACATGTTATCGACGTATACGATCGATAATGTTTCGCTGGAGTACGACATGGTCACGATGCCTGAACTCGCGCGATTGATCAGAACCCAGTACGCCGGGCGCGTTGCCATACTTTACGACCGAGTACTTCGCCATCTCAAGATGACGAAAGACAAAGGCGACACATTGTGGAATATTAACGTCAACGTACCCGCCCGCTCTATGAAAGGTATACTGATGTTGTTCGAGGATGCTCGGTTCGCGTTCGGTGCTAGAAAAACCGACAAATTCTATAACCCCAAAATCACGAAGGTAGAGGTGACGATCGAGGGAGTTCCCAATCAACTCTACAGCGCGGGTCTTCGCGCGCACCAGCAGTGGGACGAAGTAAGAAAGCAGTTTGCTGCCGGCTCTAAGCGCTCTTCGGAGGTTGCAGCGGTTGCCAAAGACCTGCATCTCTCGGCCGTCTCCCTCGCGGAGTTCCTGAATACCAAATACGCGTTATGGCTAGACATGCGAGCCAGCGACGACGACCAAATACACGGTAGCGGACGCCAAGTTGAGAACGCTAGCGAGGGTGTGACGATCCAGATAACCAAAGAGGCGGACGGAGCCGGGCCATTGAACGTGTACTTATATATAATTACAGACGCACAACTCAACATCGAAGATGGCCGATACATCTCAGCACTCTATTGATTTAATAAAAAAATCATCTAACGATTTATTAATTAATTTTAAGAAAATTAGCAATCATTCTAACGATTTATTAATTAATAAATTTGATAATTCTAAAAAATTAATTAAGAAAATTAGCAATCAATACCAATTCACGATTGGAGATGCCCACTCTGCCATAATATGTGGGCAGACAGGATGTGGAAAAACGGTTTTCATCCTAGACTTGCTCGAGGGCTCCTACCGCGATGCCTTTCGTCACATTGTGATCCTGTGTCCCACTGTGCGGCACAACTATACTTATCAGCGGCGCCCGTGGATATGGACCGACCCTGAGGTATACGTTATTGACCCCGGTGATAGGCTTCACGATTGGTTGCGTGGTTTATACCAAAAATTCCAGGGTGAGCCCACCCTATACGTGATTGACGATTGCTCGGCCAAGGCGGCGATGACCAAAAAGAAGGACATGCTCTCCGAGCTCGCATTTTCTGGCCGCCATGCTAGTCAAAGCGTATGGATATCCACTCAAAAGTACAACGCCGTCCTCAAGGATCTGCGCGAGCAAACGAAATGGGTCGCCCTCTTTCACTGCAAGGACCGAGACTCATTCGATGACTGTCTTCGAGAGAATGACGTTATCCAAACGCGCGAGGGAGCGCCTGGAGGTTAGACGGATGCTTTCGGAAACTAAGCACGCCAAGCTTTTGCTAAAGACTGATCAACCAACTACTTACGAAGTTATCAATTAATTTTATAATTAATTAGCAATTACTGAACAAATGCTGAATGAATGCTGAACAATGCTTAGCAATTGCTGAACAATGCTGAACAAATGCTTAACAAATGTTGAACAAATGCTGAACAATGGTTAACAATGTTAACAATTTGGTGCTCCGCTGCGAGCTTTGTTGCGAGCATAATGGTGATCATAAGTATCGGGTGGTGCGCTTGGCAATATGTTAAAGTGATGAGACTTGTTAGAATAGTTAAATTAATTTTAAGAAAAAATGAACTGCGACGAACTTCTCGATCAGCTAATAGAAGAAACCTCAACTCCGACTGCCAACATAGATAATGATCCGACAGAGCAATCGGAATCAACTCCAATGGCGGTTGGTATTGGGTTGAGTGCAACGACTCCGAATGAAAATGAAAATGCGGCGCGACGAGAGCGGCTAGCTGCGCTGGTTTGCTGGGGGACAATCGGAGCATTATCTCGGTAGGCGTCTCTCAGTTTTTCAGGTGGATAAGATGTCAGATGCGGAGATCGATAAAATGTATGCGCGATACGAATCTAGGTTAGGTGCGGAGATGACAAAAACTCTCGGATCGGCGGTTATTCATTTGTACGCAACCGCCGTTAGTATACTTCTCCCTATACCAAACACCGCGGGATTGATTGACGATCTAGAGACTGACCCTTTTATAGGTCACACTCTTAGAACAGCCTGCTGCTCAATTTATCACAAGTTTGGAATGTACTTAGCTCCGCTGACAACCGCGTTGACCACGGGTAAGCACTGTCAATTTGGACATATATGCCCACGAACTATAAGCCCTGAAAATGATGACACAAGACACACACGCGAGAGTGACGGAGTTGAACCCGATTGCTCCAACTCCGCCACTGGATGACATACCGCATATAAAAAATCCCAAAAGACAGGCAGCTGGGCGGGCGGCGGCTGCCACCCGAAAACGAAAATTAAACAAGATAAAATACTCGCCGAGCTTCGAGAGGCTAAACAGTCGTTGCAATCGGGGACGGAGACAGCAAAACATCTGAAGACAGAGTTGAGTACAACAACACCCCCAATTCACGAATTGGAAGCACACTCAACACCCAATCGAGGTTGGGCGAATCCGATTGAACCCAAATTCGTGAATTGGAGTTGGGTTGTTGGTGGTGGTCTGGCAGTTGTTGGTGCCCTGTGCGTGTGGAAATACCCCCTATTATCGAAAAAACAACCAGCCAGTGTTCAGAAGAAAGTTACGAAACACCAATCGCGATTGGACGCGCCCCATTTAAACATTGATCGTGACCCCTTTTATATGCGATAATGGCTGAACAAGATGGTAAAATGTTAGTGAATGCGCTTTATCACGCCGTGGTGATATCGGGTTTCAGTATCGGGTATGCTCAACTATCAAAGATGGCCCTAGGAGGATCCGCTCCCAAATTGGACTTTACTGTGAGAGACGTAGGGCTCGCGACCTTAGATGTAGCGGCCGCAGTTTGGACCCGAGATTATCTAGTTAAAGCTGGAATTCTACCAGTTAATATATGGAAATAAATGGCTTCAATCGCAGTAATAGTAGGTGGTGCGCTTGTAAACGCATTGGCGTTCAGCGGTAGCAACTTTATATTCTCTAAAATGAGAAGCTCGAACGTGGATGAGGAGCGTAAGTGTCACGATTTAGCTGTAGAACAACTCAATAGCGCAAAGGAAGCGTGGTCGAAAAACGAACCGCCCATCTTGACTGGGTCAATGAAGAGCTTCGCCGCGAAAATCACGCCGCACAAACTTTTCAGAACGTTGAAGAAGCCAACCGCGAGTACGCGCTGGCATATCCGCAGAAAAGTCTCGCGCCGCTGGATCGCGAGCCGCAACTTTCAGATTTCTATGTACCGTCAGAGCCCAAAAAGACCGCGAGATCGCGTTCATCGTCGTGTGGGAATGGGTGTGGTGGGGCTCGCGTCGGTACTATATTCAATCGAGATTTTAAATTAATTATTTTAAATAACTTTATAAATATATATATATAGAACGATGTCAGTTGACGAACTTTATTTTGCTATGATTGATGTAGGCTACACTGCCCTTAAACACCGCATGGTTGGTGCAAAGGGTATGATTCGTCTGGCCCGGAAATTCTCTCGAGACGTGGCGGGAGGACGAAAAAGTGGCCACCCTTTTCGCAAAGCGGATGTTAGATTCCTCCACCAATCCTGGGGGATTAGATTTTCCCAATTTCCTTCAGAACTTAACCCCCAATCGCGATTGTACTTCCAACAAAGGTTTATTATTATCGACGCAGTTACCGGACGATCTGGCGAGGGCATGTTGGAGATTGTCAGATATATTAGAATACATCGCATACGATGAACACGCGCAAACTTAATACCAAACTATCGGTTCGCCTAACGCGCAAGCTAGCGAACACGTACTATATAGCCCCCGCGGCTACTGGAAGGGACTCGCTGCCATCAAGAACCTCGCGGCGGCGACCAAGGTTTCAGAAAACGCTGTCAAGGAATGGCTCAAGAAGCAGGCCATCTGGCAGATCTATTTACCCGCGCCTCACAATATTCCGCGCCGAAATTCGACGTGCCGGTACCGAACCAAGTTCACCAAGCGGATCTCCTGTTTCTCCCTCACGATCGCGTCGGTCGTAAGACGTACAAGTACGCGCTGACAGTCGTTGACGTAGCGAGTCGTTATAAAGGGGGCTGAGCCGTTGGCCACTAAAGAGTCTAAGGAGGTGGCCGAGGCTCTCTCCCGAATATATAAGAGGAGTCCTCTCAAATGGCCGAATCTTCTCCAGGTCGATCCCAGCCGCGAGTTCATGGGCGCGGTCTCTCATCTATTGTCTAAGCACACATTTCTGTCAGACGCGGCCGCGTCAACATCCACCGGGACCAGGGGATCGTGGAACGCTTCAATCGAACCCTGGCTGAGAGACTGTTCGGACACCAATACGCTAAAGAACTTGTAGACCCTCATTCGCGATCGACCGAGTGGGTGGCCAGACTGCCCGCCGTGGTCTCCGCACTGAACGGAGAGGTGACCAGATTGATAGGTAAGAAGCCGTAGATGCTATCAAGCTTAAAAGGGTGACGAGCGAGCCCTCTGCCGTCTCGCGCGGGCGACCCGTTGGTTTAGAGGAGCAACGGCTTCCATCAGATATGACGTCCGGTACCTCTATCAACCGGGAGAGCTCGAAGGTGGCAGCCGCCGCGACTGATCCCGATGTGGTCTCTCAATGTATATCTCTAGATCGATCTATTACCAAGCCCGATGAGCCCGTGCTCTACTATTTGGATGATGGGCCATCTCGAGGGTTTGTTCGCGAAGAACTTCTCGCGGTGCCTTCTGACACCCAGCTACCCCGGGATCGTCAGAGTCTTTAGATTGCTAATTTAATCTTAATTTTTTTTCAAAATATTGAAATAAATCATTAGAGAGGTTCTGTATGTATTCCGTCTGGTAACACACGTCTTTTATCGTAGTATGCCGAGAGTCCTAATTTTTGTTGACAGTACGTTTTCATAACACCGTCTTTCATTTTAAATCCCCTATGTGCTACATCTATAATGTGTTTTCCATCTTCTGTAGTTTCACTTAGTACTCGTTTATATCTATCCCAATTTAAATTGTTTAGTTCTCTTGGACATTCCTTTCGCAGAGTTTTTATTAATATGTTAAATTTTCTACAAAATAACACTTACTAGATAACGCTATCGCCCTATCTCTGCTAAATTCCATTTTGAAAAGTCCGGGTTCTCTTTCGCTCCATTTATCCCAAGCCAACCATTTCTTTTTTTCTTTTTCAAACCCGTCTAGTAAGTTAGGTCTAATCAATTCCTCTATCGTTTTTCCACTAACTCCTATATACATACTATCCGTATCCATCTGTATTAATTCAAAGTCTTCTCTTTTTACGTATTTGTCAAGAAATTCGTAGATAATTCCAACATTCTCAATTTAGCTAGTTGATAAACCGCTATTCCACAATGGAATGGTCTCTTTACCGCACACCTGGGTTTTCTTGAAGATATTTCGTACGCATCTCTATCTCTTCCAAATCGTCAAAGAATGCAGATCTTAATGCTTTGTCAACACAGGTTTCGTATTGTGTATATGTCGTATTTAAATGTCTCTCAGTTGCCTCTATCATTTTTCCACAAC